>JAIPRL010001753.1:0-74023 GCA_025469235.1 Pemphigus obesinymphae | reverse complement strand
AAAAGTACCCTGCCCAGTAGCGAAGTGCATCCACCAATACTGACACCCGACGAGCGAAGTGCTTCCACAACCTACTGACCGGCTTTTTTTTTTTTTTTTACGAAATCTTAATTGTAATGAGAAATATTTATATATTTGAATTATTGGGATTTAGTTATATTTCTTTAAGAAATTATAATTTCGAAATAAAGACGACATAGATAATAATCTTGGTATAATAGGTAAATTTACTCTTTTTGACGAAGTTGTGATAATAATGCCGAAAGTATATTTCCTATATTATCAGTTGGTTAGACAAAGAAAACAAATTGCGAGTATAGCATTCTCGGGTATAACAGTAGGTACCATATATAGGGACATTTTAGCCACGTTAACAGATTATAAAATTGCCCTGATTATTTTATATGTATGAAAACTATCCAAGGATAAATATAATGTTTCAGGATAAAATATTATCCATTTGCCAAAAAGTGTAATATAATAGATATTATAGTATAATATAAAGGCTATTAAGAGAACAGTGAACACCATAGTCACAATTATTGTCATAGCGATTTGGACTTAAAAACCGACCTTTTCTGTAATCTTTAAATAATTTTGTTAAAACCTTTGTTATTTGTTAGCAAGTCTCTCAAATGGTTATTGAATTACGAAAGCTAAATTTAAAAATTCATATTGTTAACTCTAGAAAAAAAAATTCTATAGGAATTTGTTTTGAATGATTACATAAATAAAACATATACAAAGTACATAATAATATTATATTTATATAATACATTTTTAGTATAGGACATATTGAAAATTGCTCTTACCTCATAATATATTATATTCAACATTTTGTTGACATTTGTTATAATTAATAATCTTTAAAATACTATTAAAATACTCGAAAAGTTTTAATACGTTATAGGTAGTAAATTATAAGTTTTAATAAAATAAAATGACAAACTGAAATTAGATTTGGTATTTTTTTTTTTTTTGTAAATATAATTAATCATTAAGCATTGACATTTGAAACCACCTCCACATTTTGCAAAATAAAAAAATGTTTTAAGTGTTATTGTTAATGTATAATATACATATTATTATAAATTAAATATTAATATTTTCATATAATATTATTCAGATACTAAAATCAATAAAAACGAAACAATAGTATTTAAAAAAAATATGGTTTTATAACTCTATATATATATATATATATATATATATACGTAGTAATAAACCAAAAACTACATTCACTCAATTAGGTACTTTAGAACTTTGAATTTGGGAAATTTAATATAGTTTTGATGATAACATTTTTGATTATGTGATACTTTATATAAGACAAAATATAAAAAAAATTCAACAGCCTATTTTATTTGTATGGGACCTAGTTGTGTATAATATACATTTGTAAATTCAACAAATAAAAATTTCTTAAGAAGATAGACTCAGTTATTTGAAAACTTTATAGGCTAATATATATATGCATATTGCATATATATAATAATAAATAACTATATGCCTAGGCTATATTATAATTATATCGAAAACAATTTTTGGTCCTATTCGTTTCAAATAATTATGAAGATTCTATTGTATGCAGATTTTAGTATTATCATTTTTGTAATATGAATAGAGTAAATAACTTAATATATTTATAACTAATATATATTAATAAAATTAATGATATTAGTTATTACCATATTGCATATACAAAGATTTGATTATTGAATTCATTAATTGAAATAATCACTCGTCTGTACAAAATTAGAAGAACTCAAATACGTTAAGTTGAATTAAGCTAAAAGCCTTTAGTTAAAAGTTAATAAATAAATAATGATTTCAACTCGTGAAGTTCAATGTCAAAATGAAACAAAAATATTAACTTTAAAGTTAAATTCATGAAAATTGTTCGCTCTCAATTCGTTAACGGCGAATTGTGAAAATTAACTGTAAAAAGTTAAATTAATACCTACAATGACAATTTAAATTACGAGTAGTTAATTTAGATAGTTAATAAAAATTAAAAATAATCAAATAGTTAAGTAAAAATCAATTTTAATATTTTAACTAGTTTTTAATGTCCAATTTTGAATATATACCATGCACCTATTATATTATAGTACTATATAATACGTACTTAATATAATTACAAGTGAATTTTGTCGTTTTAGTAAAATATATAGTTTTTCGAGTTTTTCCTAGAGTTTAAATAACAGTCCTAAGATGCTGTGTCTGCGGTAGGTGTACACATGTCAGTTTCCGTTTTGCAAGTCCAAACGGACAAAACGCTGTCACACGTCACGTCATGCGTCAGATATTCTTGGAAACTATAGATACATTACACGATGTGATACTGACGACGACAATCGATTTACTCGAGTGTGTATTATACGCATTAATATGTTATCGTCGTACAGAAATTCAGTGTTTGGTAAATGTGTGACGCGGACGTATAAGATTTTGGATAAATTCAAAATTTTCATCTTCGGTGGGGAAATTCATACGAACACGCAGGATAGAAAATAACAAGAGTATAGACCATAATAATACGAGTACTCAATAAGCACCTACACTAACAAATCTTACAAAAATATAATCTCATAAAGTTATCCCCAGAAATGTCATTCGACTAATATAAAATACAGACTATAGAGGTAACTTCAAATATATTTTAAAGTAAACTTGAAATGTATACCGATACTAAATACTATTATTACTGTACCTACGTGTTTAACGTAAGGGCTTCGCCCTTTTTTTTTGAGCATTTTTCAAATTTCCTATGACCTTTGTTATATTTTAACGAGAATTTTAACTTAAGATATTATTAAAGGACTAGGCCGGGAGAATACGGAAAGTAAGGAAGCACAGTCATGTAGTTGTCAGTCAAAGATCATGTATTAACAAGTATAAAGTAATATAGCGATGATGTTCATTATATTGGAAGTTTCGAGAAACCACGATAATAATTGTTCTTGCCCATTTCAAGTATTCTCTCCGAGACTATTGCTGTTCTAAACGAGTTAGTTTTTTTGGATTCTGAGTAGAGTTAGGTTAGCTATTGATTTTACAATGATGTTTATTTCTCTGTGAATTACTTTTTAATCAGAAGGAGACGAGTAAAAGTTTTGAAGTGTGTATGCAAATGATAGAAAATTGGTTTTAGATGGTAGATACTTTAAATATGACATTTTTCGATTTTTAAAATAGCTCGAAGAAAACTACCTTTTATACGGCGTGTGGATAAATTTGGTGTTTTTATTTTCATTTTAGCTACGTTACTATATGTTCATAAATTAATTTTTCAAACAAATATGACAATTAAAAAAGGTCAGTACAACTATGACGATTCTCTTTTACGCAGTATAGGTTAGGTAACACAATTTGGTGTTTTTATTTTCATTTTAGCTCCGGTATTTTATGTTTGCGTAATACATAATATTTTTAAAATAAATATTGCGAATACACAACAATTGAAAAAGGTATTGGTAAAGAGCTATTTTTAAATTATATTCTTAAATATATTGAAATATTTTTAAATTGTTGGATTTTCATTTTTCTTAACATTTCATACTGTTTCCCTACACAGAACCCCTTAAAAAACGAGTGTGTGGCATTATCTTAAGCGTAAAGAAAAACTATATTTTTTAACAGAAATATTCTATAAATATAGGGGAATTGACAAAATGAAATAAAATTGTCATGTTTACCCTATATACATATTATATAATTTTTGATTATATTATTATATCAAACTTTACTCAGAATCTTCATTTTAATGTAACGATTTATCTTTGAAAGTTTTTTTTGTTTATTAATTTTATTAACGGGATATAAACGCGATCACTGACTCATACTTTGTAAAACGAGAAAATGATAGGTAATTTTAAACGAAACTTATGGTCACTCTAACTAGTATACTTATCTAGTATCTTGGAAATAAGTTGAATGTATCAATTGTATCATTGTATCTATAGTGTATCTACTGTCTATAGACTTTATGGAGTAGGTATTAGAAACCGATTGATTTTAATGGTTTTGATTTTATAAATGTATTTATATTTTAATTTTGATCACGGGTTTTTAGTTTTAGTTACATAATATGTCTACCAGTTTTTAATCTAGGCATTATCGGTTACAGGTCATGATTAACGGTTTACAATAGACAGTTAATGGTTATAGCTGTAATAGCCATTACATCTAAAAATGTAAATTTAATTTCCGACTTGACAATATGTAAAATACTTAAGACTTTATTACCTAATTAAAACATTTAAAAAATAAAATTTTTCGACAACGTATTTCATAACGGTCATACCATTCATTAACAAAAATGAAACAAAATATTTCGTTGTAGCCGTTTCAGTTTTCCGAGTCAATTATATAAATGTATGGCATCGCCGTGCGGTGCTGGAAAATGAAAAACCGAGGTTATCTATCCAAAATACGTTTTCGAAATATTGATACAGAGGCAAAAAATAAAAATGTATTTAGATTCTAATATAATATTATATTTAGATACAATTTTTCAATTATCTCGTCTATCCTTACTATATAGTGCCGAGATTATCGTATCTTATATACGTGGACCCTAATATAACGTGCAAAACTTCTACAGAGTTACCGCAGATATATACATATTGTATATATAGGCTCCTATTTATTGCTTTAACATTGCGTGTAAATTAAAAACGTGCTTTCTACATAAAAAAAAAAAAAAAAAAAAGACATTTTTGCCGAAAAATCACAAAATATCGGCTGGCATGGAACTAATATTATGGGTTTTTTTTTTTTTTTCATCTCGATCCGAACGAGATAGGAAAAACAGTTATTTGTAGTACAGAGTTTTTGGACAACACGAGTACCTACCTACGCTATAATATACATAACACAATATTATACTGTTATATAAAATCCACTGCGTCAAAAACGATAGAAATGGAAGAAGAAAAATAGCGCATGGAAGAAAAAAGCCGTAAAAATGTGGCGGTCACACGTCGTGTCTGTCCGGGGTGTACGCCGGGTTGTCGCGGCCCTCCGACACCACCGCCGCCTCCACAGTCTTTTCCGGTCGCATGTCCACGTTGGTCTGCTGCTCCGGCTCATGCTGCTGCAACCAGTGCAGGTGATCGGTAGCGCGCTGTTCGCCGCCGTCTGCGGGTTTCCATTTGAATGGCTTCCACTGTCCCGAATTGCCGCTCGGTCTCCTGGTCATCGACACCAGCACGACCGGTTGCGCGGCGTCCGACTTGCGTTGCACCAGATGTCTGAAGCCGCCGTTGCCGGAGTTGCCCCGTTTGGTCGCGTTCGAGTTGCCGTCCCGACCGCCGCATCCGACTTCGCCGTCACCGCCGTTCGAACGTTGTACGATCCTGAAACCGATTTATCGCAAACGTTTTAGTAAGTGATAAGTGATAAGAATATATGATATGCGCCTATACGGGTATCATCGTGTTTTCATACGTTTTCTGGGAGGGAGTCGGACGCGTATTAAACTTGAAAAAAAAAACCAGTTATCAGCTGTGCTTGAGGCCAAGTGCTGATAAGTGATAAAACCGTTTCTCAATATGACCATTTAAACTTTAAAGATATAGGACATAGGTATTAATAGCATTCTGCATAATAATTAACATGTTTAATTCAGTGATAATAACTATGGGTAATAGGTATTAAATATAAATTCGCGTTTTATAAAAATGAACAGGAAGGCAAATAACGTGTAGTATTAACATGTTTCGTAACGTTTCATTTGAAACAATTCTGGGACTATATACATAGTACTGAAGAGTCATATAAGCTGATAAGTAAAAAAACTATTATAATATTCAATACAGCTATTTAAAGATATTAAGTGAATACACGTGTTTTATCAAGTTTTGCTGAGGCTATAAATTGAAAAATATGAGATGGGCTTTTCGATTTTCTAAAATCGTACCATATAAAAATAATTATGTATTATTATACACATATCATTTGACCACAATATTGCATTTATGTCACTAATTATTAGCTTTTGGCTTTTTAACAAAGAATTATTATCAAGATCAAAATAACCATTTTGTATGGATTTGACGATCATTTTGTGGATTAAATTTAATATAGTTTTATTTAAATTATTATAATAATTATTAACATAATATTTATGTAATATAATATATATATATTTGTTTCGATTATTTATATATATTTTATTAATTTTGGTTCTGTTGGTGGGGGGTGTCCAATATCCCTGGATTCTTCATGTAAATTCAAAACTGTTAACTAATGTAATAAATAATTGCATGATATATAACTACAACAAACAACATTCCCTATAATATTATGTAGGTATACTATTTTTAGATACATTTTACAATAAATGATATTAATTTATGTTCAATTATTTATTTTGTCATGAAATAATCGTTTTTACTAATTTATAGTTTAGCGTGACCATATTTAGAAAATTAAAAACGGGACATTTTTCCACCTCCCTCCCTTACACGGTCAATTCATCGCCATTCTAATTTTACTAAATAAAAATGATTTTATAAATTAAAATAATAAGCAAAAATAACAACAGCGGGAAATCAGTGCCAAAAAAGTTATAAAAATGCACCAAATTTATTTCGATTTTTTTTCTTTCCAATTTCTGATTGTTTCACATTATCAAATGGGTATTTAAATAAAAAAGTGACCTAAATACTTAAAAAAAAACGGGAAAACAGGCAACGAAAAAAAAGGCTATTCAGAAAACGGACGCAATGCTTAAAAACGGGATGTATATGGTCAGTGGTCAGCAACTGCAAATATGATATTATAGTGCAGTTCTGTCCATAATCCTGGGTTGCAATTGGACACAGATTACTAATCAATACACAATGAACATAGTTTTACAAGTAGAAAAAAAATTGTAATAAAATAAATGTTTATGAAATAGGTATATATTTTATGTTATTTATTTATGTATATAAATTATTATCATAATATTTTGTAAATTATGTCGTATTGCTGAAAATTATGACGTGATCACATTGAGTTTATCGTGCTTATTTTTAAAGATACTTGTATAATAAAAAAACTTAATTTTTTGAAAAATATCTTATTTGTAAAATTTACTGGGGTATTTTTTTGAATGCTCCGTTTTTAATTTGGATTTTTTCACACATAAAATGTACCAATCACAACTATTTTTGGAGCTTTCGACATTCGTTGTAAAACTTGTAGGTATTTCTTAAATAAATAATTTATTTTTTCGCGTGGTTTCTACATAGGTATAATATATTACAAATGTATAACTTTATGCTAATTTCGAATATATACTTTTCACTGTAACTGACAGTTGTAATTTATTCTGAAATTTAGTTTTGATTGCTAAAACCATGTCTGAGAATTCAACTATACAATTACATGAATTAGAGTAATATATATATTTTTTTTTTTCAAAATGGGCTGTGACTCGCCAATATTTTAATTTTGATCTACTCGTATTTGTAGGTCATATCCCACAGTTTGAGAATTTTCGGGATTTATATATTATATAATATTCTCTATACGTTTTTATTATATGCCAAACTTGGTGCAAATTACATACGTCTACTGAGTATAACGTATTATAAACCTGAAGACTATATAATATAATATATTCGTATGATACCTTTTAACTAAACCAATCCAATATATCAATTTCTATACGAATCTTATTATGCGCGGGAAGATGGGTGGAAAGGCTTATATTATATATGTAGGCATGTAGCTATTAAATATACATTTTCAGGGGACCGAGTAGAAATATAAAATAAGCTTATACAATATCCTTCGAGGGATCAAAGATTCTTGAATTCGAGCTAATATATATATAAATATATACCGCATATTCTCGATTTCAATATACGCTCGTTCCCAGGGTAAAGTCGGATCAATACAGCTAGTGATATTATATGCATATAATAAAATATATCGATGAATATTTATTTCATATAATGTTCATATTTCAGTATTGTGATAGAACGTTTGTTTAACATTCAATATTGTTTATTTTTAATTTTAGAGTACACGCCAGTATAAAGAAATATGTTTGGGGAGGGGAGAGGAGCCAAAACCAAAAGGATAATATTTTGACCCACCAGCCTGTTCTGCGTAAGTGGAGGATGAATTTTGATGATGAGAGATAGAACTAAATATTCTCCTCGATCAGATTCATTTCAGACGATTCGGGAGAAAAATAATAAACACCGTTGTGCGGTTAAAAACAGAGTTAACATTTGATCGTGGACTTAAACGCTTGATTACCCAAAACCCAAATGACCATTATATTCTCTCAAATATAATAATAATGATAAAAAATATGTAATTTTTTTTCATATATATTGTATAGTAGTAGGTTTTTTTTTTTTGTTGTAATATTAATACGAAATTAAATGAGTAAAATGTTAACAGTACGTATAGGTACTGCAAACACGAGAAAATATTTTTTTAATTTTACTAATATATTTTTAAAATATTTATCTTGATAAAATATATTATATAGGTATATGTATACGAGTATGTATAGTATGTAGTATATATATATATATATATATATATAGTATATATTTCGGTCAAAACTACAAAAGTTGAAAAGTCACAGCAAAATAAAATATTTTTAAAAGAGTAGGTTACCTATTTAGTAAGACCTATAGAATATTATATTAATATAATCTTTAGCCTTTTCTGGTAGAAATCAAAAGCATCGACTAATGGCTATTATCGAGTAATTGTCTTTCGGATTAATTGTTTAAAGTTCGTTGTGTTAAAATCGATTCAATATAAATTATGTGTACTATTATTGTTAATCGCTAGGAACTATTGTTTGGAGCACTCATCATAAATAATATTCTGATCAACATTTCGAATAACTCGTAATTCTGAAACTTTTGGACGAAAATCTGTCTGCACAATCTCGCCGCAGAATGTGTCATGAACATTTTGAAACAAGTTTATACTAATTGTCTCGAAGGTACACATGATTTTGATTGACATGAATGATTCAAATTTGGCCAGCGAGAAATCAAGAGGACAATACACTAACTAATTTTTATAGCGAAATAATGCTTTCGTAATTCAAATTCTACAATAAACATTGAGACATAAATTATATACCGTTAAAAAGACATTTTTTATTAATTCATATTTTAAAATTATTTTCTCAAAAATATATCGATTATAATATAGTTATCTAAAAACAAAATTTAATACGAGCTTTTGTCCTCCCGTTTTAGTCGAACGCCCTTTTAAATTTGCCAAGCTATATTATATTATATAGGTACATTCACGGAGCAGGTCTAGAATTTAGACAATATTTTCTAAAAATTGATTTCATTAAAGGGCCATCAAGGATTTATAAAAACATCGGTATAGTCGAACTTATTTACCTACTTAAATTTTAAAATAAAAATATTATAAATATAATATATTTAGTATATTCAGTGGCGTATTTTCAACTTTTTTCTTGGGGGGGGATCCAAAAAATTTTGAAAACCAATGATTTATGTAACCATTATATATTTTACTATCTTTAGGGGGAAAATACTGTTGTTAGACTGTTGGTAAAGGGGGGGGGGTCTGTAATCTGTGCATTATTATTATAAATGATACTTATTCAAAATATTTCATTTGAATTTTGAACTTTTTGAAATTTTTAGCATTAAATGCACTTAATTTTAATATTTTTAGAATATTTTTGTAAAATATTTTGCATCGCATAAAAAAATGTGATCATAAGCATGAATAAAAAAGAGTGGCAAAATAACTTTTTTAACATTACAGCATATATTTCTAGGCATAATTTTTTTTCTAATTTTTAACAGTATCTAATATAAAAAAAATCTGTACAGTATCTAAATGGTGGTTTTTACTTTTAGATTATTTTAAGATATGTATTTGAAAACTAAGAATATTTTTGTTTAATATTTCGGCATAAGTTTACTTGATCAAAAAGTTAACAGTTTTTGACAGAAATACTACACAAAAAAATACTACAGGATAGGTCATGAGATTTGTATGATATAATATTAAAAAATTAAATTTGGTATACTCTTAAGTTTTGATTGAAAATTTAGTTTATTATTTTTTAGTATGGTAATAAATGATAAAAGTACCTAAAAACCACGGCCGAGTGATAATAATATTCTTTATCAAATTTTTGATAACAAAAAAACTCCATGCACATTTGTAAAATTATTTTAAATGGTAAATTAATTAATTGAAAAATCAAATATTTGTTGAAAATATTTTTAATAAAAAATAAAATAAAATATATATATATATTTTAATCATTATTAAAAATTTTTTTTTTTTATGCTTTTTTGAAGCTTGTGTAAAATACATAATCTATGAAACTTTCAAGTGTTTAAAACCAATATTTTTAGATTTATGAGAGGAAATAATCATTATTTTAACCTGTATTTTTCGTCATTTTTCGATAGCTTTTTCTAATATATTTTTCAAAAATCGACAAATTACTTCTTCTAAGTAGTTACTTTCTAATGAAATGTGCCAAAAAAATGGGTACGCATGAAAAAATTAGATTATGAAGCAGTCCCTAAATTATTCTGATTTTCGTACTACACATTAATACATTTTTCCTTCGAATGATCTTTTTTATTACTGTCATCATTAATATTAGAAATTATAGTATGTAGAAATTTAGATTTTGATGAAAGTTGCTAATTTCGTATAAAACATAGAATATATAGAACTTTTCGTACTATACGCAATTTCAGAAGTTGTATGAAGTCAAGTCTTTTGGTCGATAAATTGCTTACAGGAAAATATAAAACAAATAAACATCATCTTAAAAGGAAAAAATATTTTTGCCCTGTTCAGAATCTAAAGTTTAGTAATTATATTCATTTTTAGAGCATTATAATTATAACTTTTTTCAGTCATCATACTCTATTTCCAATTATTATTGTTTAAAAATTCTATTAACAAAAAATAATTATAGACATTTAAGTTTTTAAATTCATTATTTTTTGGTTCTGGGAGGGGTACAGTACCCCTGGAGCCCCCCGTAAATACAGCACTGAGTATATTTAATACAATTATTATGCAATCCATATTTTGATATTATAAATAATTATTGTAAATATATTAAAAATGTCAATATACATAATATGTAGGTACTAATATTATTAGTATTTTATATCCACTACAACGCATTTATTCATGTATATTGTATGGAGATATTTTTTAAGGGTACTTTGTCTAGCCCTGACAGCACTATTATAATAATATTATGCTTTACAGAAAATCGGAATAATATAATAATGTGTCATGTCTTTTATGTTTCTATTAAACCAATTGTGATTTCATAATATTATGCGAAGAGCGAGTCTTTTTTTTGGAAAACTATGTACCTAGTCTTGAGATATTAAATCCTGCACACTACTTACTGTAATACAATTGTTGCATTTTCTGTGGTATTTTCTTTTTTTTTTTTCTTTTTTTTTTTACTATCTATTTGTAGTCTTAGTTTCAGGAACATAGTAAAGTCGGGGACTCAATAATCCTTTGTGAATCCCGTTTTTGTTACGACGTACTTCGTATACCCTCCGGATGACTTTAATCTATATATTATAATATCATGTGTACATTTTAGACGTCTCTCTCTTAATGTTTAGTCGTCGTACAAATAACACGATGTAAAGGTATTGGCGTATTAATATAGCTCGCGGCTTTTTATACGAGTCGCATTATATACGTATACACCTACAGGATTGTTTAGCAATTATCTCGAAAACCACGCGAAAATAAATAAAAATGTTCCGTTTGAAAGTGTTTTTATTTTACAATAATATCAATTATAGAATGTTTTCAAGTTTTATTTTTATATAAATATATTTGTGTTTGACCTTTATTTATATATATATATATACTTTTGAAACTCAAATACGGGAACTTATATTTTTGATTTATACGTGTACCTTATTATATCACGTACCTACGAATTACTTTTGGTGGTCGAGAAACAATATTTTCATCGTAAAATTAAACTTGGAGTACGTATAGTTCAAAGTTAATAAATAAGTATTGAATAATTTGTTTTTGCGTGAACATCAGATAATAGAAGATGCATATTATTTTGCATGTTCAAGTCAGGATTGATAGCATAATACCATATTGATTTTCAATACGCGAAAGTTGAAAATTGCGAGCAAAATGATCTGTATTTTTATTCACTAGATATGAGCATTGATGAGCTCTTTGACTAGATCGTGAAACGGGTATTTTAACGCTAGTCCGTCATTGCATAAATTATTTAATTATGTTATTATTTGATACTTAGAATTACATTTTATTTTAGTAGTTTTGTATTCAAATTTTATTATAGTAAAAAGATTAAATAAAACGTGTTAAAATTTTGAAATATCATGTAATATTAACATTTTTATTGTTGTAAAATTTACATAAATTGATGGACATCAGGATACGTCGACATACAAATTCAACAGAAAACATAGTACATACCTACTTATAAGATAATGAGGATTGTACCTACTTGTAAAATATTATTAAAATATTAAATATTACATTATTTTTTACCAAGTTTAGTTCGACAAAATGTATATATAAATATATAAAAATTTTTTAATAAAGTATATTTAATAAACTTTAACTAAATACATTTATATTAAACATACTACCTACCATTAATTATATAGGTACCTAACTCATGTGTATAAACTGATATATTATGTGTTTTAATTGCTATTGTTTCATATCCTATAATAACATAATGTTGGTAAAATTGTAAAATTAAAAATGTCTTTACACTTTTGGTTCAAGCAATTTTTAAATTTAATTTATATTTATTTACTTCTGTGTTTAAATTATAATGCATTAGATAACGGATAATTTGATTTAGTTTTAGTTAAATTGCAACGACCGAAATTTAAATGAAATACGTCATGCAATTATTGTTACCTTTTATAATGGAAAAATTTTGATGGCAGAATTTGGTAGAAAATTAGTATAGTATAAAAAGTGGGTACTTTATAGACAGTGTTGAATTCAGACATTTTTTCCAGGGGTTGGGGGAACCTTTTTTTATTTATTATAGTACAATAATAAGTGTTATATATTTTATTTTAGGGAGATGGAGTATATCTAGAAAATTTATTATAATAAAGTGCTTCCTGGATTTTTTTTTTTTAGATTTTTGATAATTATACAATAAAATGGATGATTATTTACGGTTTTTGATATTTGCAGGGTATTTACAAAACATTGTAAATTTATTTTTTCATGTTTTTTTTTGGTTATAAATGAATTTCTAAGTATTATTTTAGGTCTTAATTATACAGTCTAAATTTCTTTTAGATATTTTGGTGTATACTTTCAGTTATATCCTGCACACATATGTGTTGTATTAAGACCTATGTTTATTTATATTTCAAATATATATATTCTAGTTTTAAATTAATCTAAAACGATAAAATATGTGGTATATCGAAATTACGAAAAATAACTGTAAAAAAGAGTAGAAAGCGTAGTTAATATTTTCAACGTTTAACTTATTTATAACAAAATATTTGTGATGTCAAATGCAGAACTGTCACACACCCTGATTCGTAAAAAAATCAACTTTTTTTACGTACACTCAAACAGAGTAGAGAATAACTATTGTGTAACGGGAATATTTATATAACTATAATATATAAAGTATATAATATATTATTATATAAAGCTTAATACGAAAAAGTTAATTAATTTTTTTCTTAAAACTACATATCTATTTCTGGTAGGTACAATTTTAATTTTGTATTTTAATTTTATCTGAACTTCTACAATAAATAACAAACTTGAAATAATTAATTGTTTTATCAATTTAAACCTTAAATATAATGAACATTGAAAATCTGAATCTTGAATATTTGAGATTTGAATTGATAAAACAGTTAATCATTTCACGTTTGTTATTTATTGTAGAAGTTCAGATATTAATAACCTAAAAACTTCAAGAAATGCATTTAATATAAAGGATAATTTCATTTTTGCTGAGTATAAGTTAAAATATTAAAAAAAAAAAATACATATAAAATTATTATAATTTAGTTTTACAAAAAATTAAAAAAACAAGATATAAGGTATTCAAAATAAAATTGCTCCAAAAGTAATATTATCCAATTATAAAAACAATTAGAACATAATATTCTTAGTTATCTATATACTTATACTTATATATTTTTTTAAAATTTTAAAAGCACAATTTGAATTTGAATTTTTTTTTACGCGTTTATATAATATATGTACGCATGGGCGGACCAAATTATTAATTTATTAAAATTAGAATTTGATTGGTATCTCCCTAAGTTTATCTTATTGATCGTATTACAAATGTCAAATTATGTATGTTATATTATATTATATATTATGTATTACTTGGAACCAACTATGAAAACACGTGGCTTATACCAGAAAAAATGAGCGAAATCGGCATATTATATTGGACTCGCCTTCAAAATTCTAATTTTAGCGTTTCGCAACAAATCGTGTTATTTATAGGCTTTATTTATTTATCACAAAAATGGTAGAATTTCGCAAACGTTTGACGCAGATGTAATATTTATTATAACAACGATTATAGGTACAGCTACTATAGTGACGACGATGGTGACAAAGTGTAGGTGTATATTAATTATTATATTACTTGGATTTTCATTAGTTTCATGTTAATTAATTTTGGTGTAGATAGTACATATGTACCTACTACACGAAAATCAATGTAATAAAATATAAATATAAATTAAATATAACAAAATAAAAAATCAAATCTATGGGCACTAAAGTTTTTTTCAAGACGTATATTAATATTGTAATATTTGTATTTTTAAGCAATATATTAATTTCGAGTCGGGATAATATAAAAATGGTAAAATTTAGCATAGTATAATTATAATGAAAATTAATAATGAAATTTATTAAATTTATAAAAAAACGTATAAGAAAATTATAATGAAATGGCAATTCAACACTGAATAAAAAAGTAGCTGATTGGTTATAAATTATAATAATACTACTAGGTACCTATAATGTTGTTGATATTGTAGATACCCCTAATAACACTTGTAATACTGTAACATGTAGCGTTTGGGAAATTCATGAAATAATTCAATTGTTTTTTTCTAGTAACTATTATGTAAGTATATAAAAATATTAAACATTTCATTGATTTGAACATTTTTTCTTTTATTTAATTGTACATTTTAATATTGCAGTATTGTGAAAACAATTTATACAGTCCACTGATTTGAACATATTTCTCTCATTTAATTATATATTTTAATATTTATAACTTGTATTATGTAATTTATCATTAATTTATGGACCCTTTATTTAACAATATTGAAAAAATGTCTTGTGTAATAATATTTTTATAATACACATAACGTTCAAGTATTACGACAGTAGTACATTTTTGTCCTTTTTAGACACCCTTCTTTTTTGTCAGTAAATGTTAGCGAACTAAGGATCATTCCTATTTAACTCTATTAGCACAAGTATGACAATAACTCCCCTCAATTTAATAATAATAATAAAAAGAAAAAACAGTTACAAATACAAAATGAGATGAAACGAAGGATAAGAATTTAGAACTGCTGATGTCAGCATGGTTCTTACCTCTTTCCCCCTGTCAGCAAATGCCAGTATATGACAGACTCCATCTCTCCCCAAGGTGCTTACGTAATATTTGAATGAGCCCTAATACAATGCATTTTAGGATTTTTTATCGAATGGTATTTTTCACTACATTCCATTTTGTGTTTTCATATTATGAATTTTAACATTAAAAAAAAAAAAGAAAAAAAATGAATAACACCGTAAACTTACTTTATTGAATATATTCATTGAAGATTGAAGAATAAAAATTACCTACTTTACTGTATATTGAAAATTGATAAAATAGTTATTTTATAAATTGGTTGGACGTTTAGTTATTAGGTAGGCAGTGTAGCAAAATGAATAAAAAACATTCAATATTTCAAGATTTGGTCGGGTAATTAGGATAGACCAGTGTTTGAAGTCAGACTTCTAACACTAGATGCATGTAAATAAACAAAATTAAGTCACTAAAACTTAGCGCGCGGTATGGACCAGTGTGATAATTAAAATATACTGCAGATGACCATAGAATATAATATTGTCACAAAAATCACCACACTGTGATACATCTGATACACGATATATGTTATTCAACTAATCAAAATACAAAAATTAAAACATATAACGAAGATAAATCGGAAATTACACTGGAAATTTGTATCAACATTTATTTTCAGTAATATTACGTAAATTAGTAACGGATTAACCGATTGAATAAGTTATAATTGATTATTAACAATAAAAATAGAAAAGCTTTATA
The DNA here is from genome assembly GCA_025469235.1 of Pemphigus obesinymphae. NCBI lineage: Eukaryota > Metazoa > Arthropoda > Insecta > Hemiptera > Aphididae > Pemphigus > Pemphigus obesinymphae. The sequence goes on along the minus strand of JAIPRL010001753.1, from coordinate 57,651 downwards.
AATATTAGATAAATTAAACAGTAAAAATATAGTAACAATATAAACTGTGTAGTATTCGAACATTGATAGACATTATATTTAATAAAAAAATAAAAACTATACAAGAAATAAAAATAAGGAAATCACTAATCTTAGCGAAACTCAGCAAAGTCCAAAAGATATATAATTTAGATTATAATAATACTTATTCACATGACACAATCACTGGTGTAAAACTTACAAAGTATATATAAACACCTTCAAGATAAAATGAAACACGTATAATATCTAGAATCAAAATATTTTACAAAAATATATGGGTAATTAATTTGATAAATATCTATAATAAAATATTTTAAAAATAATAATGTATTTTCAAATCAGATAAAAAACTCCTGATGTATTGAACCGTAAAAATGCTATTTCATTTTCACAAAGCGAATGACCACATCAATATTACTATATTACTATATTCATTTCTAACATTTCAAGAAGTCATAACTATAAACGAGATCAATATATATATATATTATATAAAAACGCTAAATGTATCGATCAGCTCCAAATAAAAACCTTTACAATGTAATAATAATAATAATTAACAAAAAATTAACTAAAAAATTCAAATAAATGGACATTATTTTGCAAAAAATATGCACTAAATCTATTTATGTGACGAATAAGGATGACAGAAAAAAAGAAATTAACATACTTAAAAAATATTTTAATGATAAATTGCAGTAATAATATCTTGACGAGTATAATATTCTAAACGAAACATTATAGGCATATCCATATATAACAAGAAACGAAAACAGCTATTACACAATTATATAAAAGTCCAGTCCCAGATTAAAGGAGGGCTAGAGGGGACCATTGCACTCCGGGTCTTTACATTTTAGGGGTCTCAAATTTTACAATATATATATATATTGTATATTTAATGTAAAATTATAATCGTATTAAATTGATTTATCTATATTTTAAAGTGAAACCAAAGAAGTATAATTCTAAAAATGCGTATTGCGATTATTAGTATTTAATATTAATTAATAAATTCGATATAATAGTTTGCAATAAGTCGCCATTCATGGTTAACAACCATTTTCGCATAAAAATTAAACAGCCATTATAGCAAACAGCAAAATTATACCATGTCTAAACTGATCACGAATTTTTTCCTGGGAAAAATTTTCAGTGTTCGAATGCATTTTCGGGTGAAATTCTCAAGTGGTGAGGACCCAACTAAAAAATGCTTAAAAACGCGTTGAATCACGTATATTTAATTTATGAGTTTTACGGACGCAACCAAGCTCTAAAATTAAATAATAGATTTCCAATGATACCTATCTATTACACACCTACTAGGCGTTTTTTATTCACGTTTTATTTATAATATTAGATAGGTATACTTTGTACTAAAAAAATTACATCATGTATCAGGTAAGAAGCGTAAGAATGCGCTAAACCTGTTAAAATACGTCTAGTATGTGTAAGTGAGGCACATTGAAATTTTAAAATCAAAATAAATATGTATACCTACCTAAAGTTATCTAAAAACATTTTCATGTACCAGGTAGGTACCTATAAAGGAGCCTCGTTGAAAATTATAGCCCCTGGGCCACAAAATGTCTCAATCCGGGCCCGAAAAAGACATATTATACCAATGATCAAACCCATAAAATACTTGTATGCTTCATGCTTATACTATACGAAATATGAAAAAAGATAGGTGTTATAATGTATATATACATATCACCATAATAAATTATTATGACACTAAAAAACGATTAAAATTAAGAACACTATTGAAATAAAAACACAGACCACTTAAAATTCAACTTCACGCCACTTCATTTACGAAAACGGATATACGGAATTCATCTGTGCACCACTTCACTTACATATTCAGCCAACACTTGACGATTCGGCGAGTATATTAAAGAAAATGATTAAATTAAATCATTAGAATATAAAAATGGAAATCTATACCACATGTCTACCGCCTATACAAAATGAAAATCAAACATTAGTATCGATTACGACTCCACAATAGACAAAACACGAAACTACTCACAATGGAAACATCTGTGGTAAACAACTACAAACACGGAGTAGTCAAAAATGTTAAAAAATATATGAACCTGATTTCATTGCGATCGAATGGAGAAATATATGTATTCGACGATAACGTCTTGGATCAATATGAACAAAATGGATACCCAGGAGTAAAAAAAGTCGTAGAGTATAGTAACGTACATTACAGGAAAATACTATTGTTTCCGGTTTTTCGAGACAACAATTGGACAATAACAGTAGTCGATATGCAGTCAAACGAGATCACACATTTCAACAGTCAAATGGGATCTCATAGTGATTTCAAATTCACCCCTTTAGTAGTGGCGCTCTTGTGGGAATGGCAATTAGAATTCGGAATCGTGCAATCGTTTTGGAAAATAAACGGTAAATATTCAAATCCAACAACGAGCGTCATACAACTACAACAAACTGGTGCATGGATCATGGAAATAGCAAGAAGCATACTGGTACATGGCTCACGGAAGAAGCAAGAAGCATATTGCTGATATCTACACTGAGATTCTAGAACGTATACGACATAGAAAAACTCAAAAAAGTACTACGAGCTGAAATAAACCAAAACATAATCATAAAATATAATGGTATCTACAACACAACAAAATTAAGGGATGGCGTGTATACTTCACGAGGTATGTATGTATAAGATGGAGAATAAAACCATAAATTACTTTACAACAAAATCAATCAACACATTTATTTTCGAAGGAAATGCGCAAAAACTTGCATTGCACATCTGTATGACATTATTTTTTAAATGCTTTTATGTATACAATCACTTATTATATTTATTTATTTCCTAAATTCAAAATAATACATTTACAATATAAAATAGTATGAAATAAAAAATATAAAAAGTTCGGGTCAAGTCTAGTTTACCACACCCATCAAACATTTTTAATTTATAATTAGTGTACTTAGATTTAATGATCTAAGAATGCTTGTACAATCAAAATTTATCTGTCGAATTTAGTTCTGAAGTTATAGAATTTTGAAATTCACTAATTACCATTTATTATGCGTGCCATGAGTAGGGTTGCCATTTATTTAAATTTAAAACTCACGACAACTGTTATGAAAAAAAGTCATATAAAAAGTGTAAATAATATTGTAAAAATGCACTCTAATATGCACTCTAAAATGTACAATCTAATGATCGACACATTTTCGAAACCTGTTTACTTTTATTGTTGTAGATAGACAGACGGACACAAGGGAGATCGTGTATAAACTTATGTTTAGAACCCTTAAATGTATATATCTTTATCAAAATATTTTAAATATTTTTATTTTATATAATAATCTTAGTAAATATTTTTTTAATATTATACGTATTGGTATGAAATAGGTTTAACTTAATTAAATACTTTTAATAAAAAGCGGTCACAGATATATATTTTTAAAAAATCTTCGCAATTAGCATTTCTCATTTTATTAACTTATAAACATCTTAAAAATACGAAAAAAATGTAGATAATAATATAATTATTTAGTGCCCGGTGTGAACGTTTTTTAGTATATAAATTAATTTTTTTTAAGAATTAAGGGTTTTCGAAGAAATTAAAAAAATCGATTTTTTAAAAACTCATAAAATGTATAGAAATAGTGAGATACATAATTTCAAAAATTGGATATAGGTATCTATATAGGATGTTAGATAATATAGAAAATAAATTGTCTGTATAGAACTCCATCAAATTTGGGGGTTGTTAAAAATGTTTGGACCCCCTCCCTTGTAAAATTCCTAGTTACACCACTGGGGGGATATGTCGTCTAGGGGATCTTTACTTGTAAGAACATGCACAATTTTCCAATTTATACGAGACCTTTATTTTTTATTTTGGTGTTTTGTTGTTTTTAAAGGGAACTGACTTTTGAAGAAATGTATATGAATGATCTTATTATTATTTTTTTAAAGTGAAGTGTATGAAGTTCATTCCGCCCCTCCCCCGAGTTTTCCTATGTGGACGATATGACTAATATAACATAATGATAATATGACAATTATATTGTAGGTATTTAAATTACTGGCGACTTATTTATTTCAATTGACCAATAAAAAAAAGAGGAAGCTAGTGGTTTCAACTAAAATTTAAATCAAAATTTATTGGTAAAAAATCATTATCCTACGATGATATATATTATATATTATACTATGATTTTGTAAAATTTGTTATACATGTATTTTTTCAAGTTTTTAAAAATAATATACGAGTATAATAAACTAGTTTAACTAGTTTATTAACAATTTTACGGTTTTACTTAGATCCGTCTATGTTATTAAAGGAATATTATCTAAAAATTTCAGTTTTCTAAGGTTAGTAGTTTGGTAGGACGATGAATAATAATTGAAACCCACTTCCCTCCTTTTTCACCTTAAAGGATAGATTTCGAAAAATCCTTTTTGGCGGATGCTTATGTAATTAAAGAAATATTCTCTGAAAATTTCAGTTTTCTATAAACAGTATTTTGGGTTGGACGTTGAATACCATTTGAAATCCATTTCCCCCTTTCCAACTTTAAATTCTTAATGCTAAAATTCTTATTGCATTCGCGTTGAAATATGTAAGTTCTAAAAAAAAATAAAATTGAAATTATTAAGGGGTGTGGTATACTAATATATATACTATATACTAACTTATTTCAAAAGTACACATATATACATATAAACATCTCTCAAACGTCCGATAAAAAAGTAAAATATTTTTTTTTTTTCAAAATTTTATTTTTTTTTTCAAAATTTTATTTTTCTACTTACCTATATTTTAGTGATTATATAATTATCAAGCAAAGTAGTGTATCTTAATAAAATGTAGGAATTTGTAAAGATTTAGGAGGACGTTACAGCTACTAATTTATAATGAAATATTCGCCATTAGCATTTGTAATTTTTATTAACTTACAAACATCTTAGAAACACAAAATAAAAAATACATTAGATAACAATATTGCTTTGAGTTTTTTGATATATTCATTGTTTTATTTGAAATTAAAAAAATAAAATAAAACAAATTGTTTTTTTTTTAATAACTCATATAATATATAAAAAGGTACATAATACATATTATGTATATTATTGAATATTATGTATCGAAAATTTACCTAAGGGCTAAGGGCTACTAATCGGTTCTTTATGTTTTATTTTATGTTTCATATTTCTACGATATTGATAGCATTGCAAAATGTAAAAGTATTTGTTTCAGTAAAATTGTATAAGTAGGTAGGTACATAAAAAACAACAATATAAAATTCATTCAGATATACAGATGGTGGAAGTATTACTATTATTTTAAATTTTAAAGCAAAGATATATCATTGCTTTGGAAAGATTATTCTGAATGAAGTTCGGTATAATCCTATAATAACCTAACGACGTCATATTTGATTCTAAAGATCCGTGCATTATATTATTATTATTATGATTTTATTATTTTTATACCATTATTATTATACTTTTATCATTTCGGGTCATAAAACAGTATATAGGTAATTGTTAAAACATTATATGTATAAAGCGATATTTAAACTAAATATTTTTGTTAAAATTTAATTTATTGAAAAAAGTAATCCTATAACATATGATAGATTATGCTTCCTTTATTAATTATTATTATAGGTCATCATATCTAAAACTCGATCCATTACTTACGCAATTGGTAATACAAAATTCGATTTTATTAATATGTTTTGTGTGTGTCAGAAAAATTTACTACCTACTGACTACTGAGTCAGATACTACGTTCACCTTAAGTGTTAATCAATAATATGTTTTAAAAATATGTATTGCTTTTCATAAAGTGAGATTACATTTTATTTTTAAATTGTTTAATTTTAATTTTATTATAAGTACTTATTATTTTCTGTATTTCTATAGTATACATTGAACATAGGTACTATTTTGTTGACATATATTTTGATCTGTATATATGTTTTGGATTTAATCTGTCTTTAAAATATATTTAATACGTCATGTGTGTTAAATTTTAAAATATATAGTTTTAAAATCTAACACCCAATATTGAAAACAAAATTCTTTCATAGCTAGCGATCATATTCTTTCATCTATTGCTCGAGGTCTCAAGCAAAATAAATTATTATTTTTTATTTCATATAATAAATTTTCAATTTCTCGGATATGTGCTCAATGCTTTGAAGACTTTAAAACATTATTTTAACAATTCATACTCTATTGAACACAAAAAGTTTTCGTTTAAACATTAATTTAGACTATCCGCGTTTGTGAATACTTGTTCAAACATTAACCTAGTTTCAGATTGTTGGTTATATAAGGGTTTTTTGTTTCCTTAGGGACAATGGAAATCATATTTATAGTACTTATGTTAGTGTAATTTAATTGTTAATTATAAAATATTATATAACTCTGTAATTAATTGTAATTTATGTTTTGTGGATTAACATAGTACACAATTATCGACAAAATAATATATTACGTTTAACTGTATTGTGCTACAAAGGTCTGTACATTTAGAAGACTCAGTAGGTAATATAGGTACTATAATCATAATAACTTAAGATAATATAAATTATATAAATTTACTGCGTAGGTAATGGTTTTTATAAAATATACATTAAACAATTTATTTACATTTTAAACCTAATTTTTTAATAACTGTCTAATATAAATCAACAAACGGTGTTATCGGCTATAAAAAACATATCGCATTAAATAATTATTGAATTAACTAAATTGGTTTTGACTGTATTTATAATTAATTAAATACATTTTTTTAAACATGATATATACTCGTATAATTTATTAGAATTATATTATTATTATTATTATTAAATAGTGAGTTTATACTATGACGAATAATTATGAAAAATAATACTTTTAATAATAATATTATTAAAATGTATGTTTTACATTATAATAAGATTACCGTTTGTGTTGCAGTGTATATCTCAGGTACGTAGCCAAGAGATGGGCATGAGGGGGCCACTGATCTTAAAAAAGTCAGTGGCCCCGAGTAGGCCCCTCAGTTTTTTTTATGTCTTTTGCATTAGCTATAGAAGTTTTAAGACTATGTAACTACTCCACTTGTCTATAGCAAAAATTAACATTATAAATATTCATAAGATCATAATTCATTATTATATGCATTTTTATAGATTCTGAACGGTCCGAGGGTTTTGCAATTATGTTTATTTCTTATTATTTTTTCCCCTAGAACTACTTATCAGCCAAAAACTTGATCGGTGATCTAATTCATACATAAGATTTTGGTCTTAAGCAGCGAAAATTCTAACTAGCACTAAAATAGCTATAATACCTATCAAGTAGGTATAGTTCTATTTTTCATCAAAATGTGGCATACATATAGGCAGGATCACAAAATTTAGTACTTATACTTAAAAACTCTAAGATAGTTATATTTAATTTTTAAAGGATTGTGGAGGATTTTGGACGATTGTCGACGGAATGATTGTGAGAAAATCTCAGATTTGTAATTTTTTTCGATCAAAGAATTTATGATAAATGTTATAAAAACAAATGTAAAATTAGTTTAAGTGTTACTTAACTTATTATTTTTTTTAAAATTATTATATTAAGTCTATTAAATACAAATTGAGAATATGTTTTAGATGCAGCAAAAGCACAATTTGCTACACTCTTGGGCATGTCTATGATCAAATCGTTACATGTGTATATTCATTTTCTAGTAGGTAGTAAATGTGATTAGACAGTACTTTAAGGGATTATTTTTGATTTTTCTACTTTTTTGAAAGTCGTATAAAGAAAAATTAAACAAAGAGAAGGCAAAAAAATAACGAGGTATTTCTTCGTAATTCTGAAAAAAGGAGCATAAACATTTTAAATTTTCGCAGAGCATGTGTTTTCTTATAATGATACGTATATTACGTTATACATATTTTTAAAAAATTTTGCCCATTTTTATATCAGAAGAAATTTTCTGAATTCAATATAATATTTGAGCCAAGTGTTTCTATTCCCTACTGCACATCAGATTTATTTTACTCATCAACTAAAAGGGTCCAAAGAAATTTGGCCCTCTTATGGGGAAAAAATTCTGGCTATGTGTCCGGTATGCCTGCTGATTTCTAAAAAACTACTGAGCCCATGTCAACGGGATTTTTTATGGTACACAGAAGATTTATTCCTGTAAGTTTCAAGAAATAAATCTTCAAAATCAGTGTAGTAGTTTGAATGCAATAATAATATAAATAATAATAATTATAAGAAGCTTGTCAGTAGACGGTAGAAGCACTTCGTTCGTTGGGAAGGATACTGCAAGTGTATACATAATACAACATGAGTATTACTATCGGTATAATAATACAAATTAGCTATTTTACGATGAAAAAAATTCAAAATTTAAAATAGCTATAAATAGCACAAAATCAGGAAAAAAAGTTTTTATTGAATTGTGTTTAAATAATTTTCAGAAATTGGTGATTATTAGAACTTTTGGTTCTGAGTCTACGATTTATAGTCATCACTCAAATACCAATGTAGAAATAAATTACATAGCATTAAAGGCCTTATTACTATATTTTATAATAATTTTGTCCTGAAATATTCTGATCTTCATAATACACATTTAATCCATTTTTTTTTTAGTAACATTTTTTATTGTTTTTAACATTATACTTAATAGAAATATAGAATTGGGTAATTTGATTAATACATTTGCTAATTTCGTATTACACATAACATTTTTAATACTACACGCAATTTTAGGGTCTGTTTTATATTATATAGCATGTTCATTTGTTTACAAATTAAATCAAAGGAAAATTATTAATTTGAATTGAGGTAAATTAACTTACTGCATTATGCCAGAAGAATCAATGAATTTATCCTTGTTTGAATTATATATTCCATCACTTTTGTTCGAACACGTCGACTGCCTTCTGCAGCTTTTCATCTGATCGGGGTCAGCTTCTTCGATTATTTCTGGCAGGAACATCATATGTTGGTTTTCGGGGACACTGAAAAATTAAAAATTAGTGATCACAATTTATTGTTAATAATTTTTGTTTTCATTTTTGGAAAAATGACTGTTATAACTAATAATATTACGGCATATGGTGAACGGATCCTCTGTGTGACCTTTTCTTGTATGGTGCCGATGCGCTTGTGTATGGAATCGACACATCAAATTCGTTGAAGTAAATGTCTTTGACCAACGGTAGGTTGACTTTTGCAAGGTAGTCTACCGCCAAAAAGGACGCCTGAACATCATTTGTTATTAACAATTTATATTAGTAACAAAGTTCAAGAGTTGAAATTATTATTATTTTCACGTGAATTTACTTTTGTGTGTCTATCAATTAGGAAATTTAATTCGAAATCTTCTTCATCATCGCCAAAAGGATTTATTAGTTGTTCAGCTACCTGAAAAAAAAAAATTGTAGAATATATACATAAGTACGAATTTTTTTACATATTTGTGTAATATTTATTTTTCAATTCAAATTAAATATCTTAAATGTGTGTTAATATAACTTTTAAATTGATTACTGTCCTCATATTTTAGAAATTTGTATAATATTATTTATGTGATTGATGATGTCAGGACTTATTAATAACGTAATTTTAGAACATTTTATTGAAAATTGAATTGAATTGTATTATAGTAGTTTGTTAATGATTTCATATTATTAATAATATATATTCTGTTTGCAGACATTTTTTCAGTGAAATTTGAAGAATTTAATTATATTTTAATAAATTAATTAATTTGATACTCGTACTTCTAATCTTAAATAAGGCAATTCTTTGGAAGTATTATGTGAATAATCATTAGTCAATAACCATATAGTAATTATGATTTGTTAACCTATTATATTAATTTAAAGTTATTTTTGGATCTAAAAAACCCACAGTCATAACTGTGATTTGAGCTAAATACCTATGTATAAGTAGATATGTAATATTTTGAAGGAGAAAATTGTTTTTCGTGTCTCTATAAACTATAATATGTATTTTGTATATCTAAATTTTTTCATTATATTAATTTATATTTGGCAACCAAAATTGTATAATTTTTTAATAATAAACACTTTTTAAAATAAAAATAAAACATGTATTCAGTAAGTAATTCATAATAAAAAGTTGGAGGTTCAGGTTTTTAATCGTCGGTACCACAAAAGCCATTTCACTCACTCCCCCTTCCGAAATTGAATCCATCACTACAGTAGATACCTACTAACGTTTTTTTTTAAATTGTCGGTTAAAATAGGAAATATAAAAATTAGTTTAAACTCACACCATGCATCCCCTAAAATTACGTCCTTAAATACCCTAAATAAGATTATATCTATTTTGTTGGAAAAATAGTCGTTTTCAGAAGAAAAGGAAAACATAATATAGCAAAACCAAGAAATCCATAGTTTCTTTCAAAATTTAAAAAATATATTCTAAAATAATATGAAATATACAAGAGATATTCGAGTGCTAGGTATATGAGTGTGTTGGCTTAAAGATGAAAATAAAATTAAAATATTTAAAACTGTAAATTACTATTTCTACCGAAAATTTTTCTATCTAGAATTATAACTATTGACGATGTGTGCATTTCTTGATAAAAAGTTCTTGTCTATATACCATTCGCTTAAATTTTTTAATACTTTACACCTAAATATACTCATATAGTTTCCATACGATTTATTAAAGTGGATGTTTTAATAAATCATCTTGTAATTAAACATTTTTTTCGAATAATTATTTCAAATGTTTGAATTATTATAATATTAAATTATTAAATTATGCCTCTCGTCAAATTATCGAATTTTTTTCAACCAATTTTATAGGCCTTTCAGCGTTTAGAAGTAGGTATACTATGTAGTAAGTATGAATTGTGTATTTCGACGATACGTTTATGCGTTTCTTCAATCTAATATAATACCTACCTATTAGGCAAGTAAGTATGTTTATTTTGTTAAATTTGTTCAAAATTTAGGATTATAAGGCCAAAATTTAATTTTGTAGTACCTATTGGTATACCTACTATACAAGTATACAATATTTCATGTAAAAATAAATTAATGTATTGGTTCACTTTAAATTATACGTGATTCATAATTAATTAATAATTATATATTTTTAAGACGATTTATGATTTTAATTTACGTTAAATTTTTCGGGCAATGGGCTTTCTGATAGAAAATTCATTCCAATTTTCCTAAACATAAAGGAAACCTATTTCGATAGTTTTGATAGACAACGGAACATTTTAATATAATAATATTATATATTTATTGAACTTTGCTTAAAATTGTTTTTCGAATGCAATGATTTATCTTCGCTTTTAATTTTAAATCTAAAATAATAACACACAATGCTATCTGACGACTGGAGGGACAATGGACAAACTTCCATCATCTTTACCTGGACAGCTTTTTTTAAAACTTAATTAAGTATACAATAAAATTGATTTAAGTTATCGAAAATAATACTATATTGTAACCACCGTGGTTTTATAATATTATATATATACCTATACCTACTATTATGCGATTTTATAATTATACGTACTTACACTTAATATTTCTTTATATTTATCTTTTATAGTAAACGTAATGTTATTATATTTTTTAAAACTATACCCATATACTAAAAATGAAAAGAAAAATATACGTAATTTATTATAGACATTAGGTATTATATTTTGATTCGCATATTTTAAAATTATATAACTCTTTCAATTTTCATGATAAAATAAACGTAGAAAATGTAGAAATGAATATTATGCATTTTTTAGGATGTCTTGTTATATTATAATATAAACTGCAAGTGAAATACCTTTTGAAATGATATAGCAATTTTTTAAAATTATATAAATATTAAAATACTTTCTTTTGCTGTAAACCAAAATACTTTTGTTGTTTGGACGAGATGGATAAAGGGATTCGTTTTAAAATGTGCCTACTACATTACACAATATACTACAGTTTTATATTACAATATTATTTATTTAACTCACCTTCAAAAGTCCCATGAAGAACAGAAATTGTACTATTGTAAACACCGGTAAGTAAACGTCGACTTCTGTTTGAAGCATTTTTTTCGATCCTTCAACATATTGTCTGCCCACAGCGGCAGTAATAAAAAACGAATATGTTGCAATCGTAACAACCTTTAAGCAAAATGTAAATTTATTGTTATTAAATCGTTATTTTTTTATAAAGGAAAAAAAAAATCTGTAAATGTAATATGCAATTTGATTATATAATTACCTGTGTATACGCCAACGGTATACTGATCCAGTCGTAGCTCCACAAAAGACCGCATTTTGATCTAAATTCGTTGAATTCCTGTAGAACATATTATATTGTTTCAAGCTTTGATTTTATTGCCTATTTGTAATTTTTAATTAAATATAATATTACATTTTGACATTTAAACTCAAAATTGTTTCAATAACAACAGTTTAGTTATAATTGTTATTATTTTATTTTTTGTCAAGTGATTTTGTTAACAATATATTATTATTGTTATTGATGTGCACTGCATCGAATTTGTAGTTTTTTGTGGTATAGTTTTACATACATTTTCAGCATTTTTTTGGTACTAACATGACGTGTTATTGAAGAATCAAAAATATCTCAAATCTATCGATTAGCACCAACAATAATCAAACACAAAACATGATACAACAAAAACATTTGCCGAACCACAGTTACTTTCATATATCCGAAAAAAGATCAAGCTATAATTTTCAACGCAATTGAAGGTATATCACAAATCGAATATATAAACGTTTGAGCATACTAATCGACCAAGTAAATATTTTATTTGCCTTATAAGAATATCAACTAATCGCTTTTGCGTTTATTTCGCAAATAAAAATATTGTCCATGATATAATGAACCAAAATCCAACGATTTCTGTAAACAATTACACTATATTCATCCGAAAACTGGTCAATCAATCAAAACACATAATCTCATCAAATGTCTCGCCCATTATACCTCATACACATATCACACCAATGCACTAAATAACATAGGAATCAACATTCTCGCACCGATGACCTTCGTAAAAACCAGATTTTCCACAGATGTTTTGTCGCACATAATTACTTTTAGAAGATATTGGTTAAATATTAATTAATTTTGATGATGATGAATAGGTGTCGTATATTTCTTACCGCTCATTGTAAAAGCAGCACAACACCAAATTCGAATTAATTTTAAACGCATCCCAAACCATACAAACTACTATTGATTATTTCGAAACGCCACAGTTATTAAACGAACTACAGGTTAATATAATAAAACATATCGATATTTTAGTACGGAAACCAATGAAAACATTACAAATAACAATAAAAACATGGCTAGCCTTGAAGAAAAAACACCATCAACTCTAACTGAAAATAAAAATAAAAATTTCAAACATAGTTAACATTGAAATAAAACCAGAAAAGAAAAAAGTAAAAAGTAGAAGAACGATTAAATAAAGCATTAAAACCAGCAACACAAGTTTTTGTTAAAATCCAGAATTTAAAATCAATTATCACAATTTTAAACCTATTATTGAAAATTCTCAAAACTGCAATGATAAACTTTCGCTTTAATTATGATATAGAACCTCAAACTCTTATTCAAATTATCGAACTTGTATATCCAACATTAAAGAATAAATCGATAAAATCGTGTACAAGATTATGTAATGATTAAATCTTAATAATGTCTAAAGTGTAATAATCAAATAAACTTATTAGATAGTGAAACTAAAAAAACTATACCACTATATGAAGTAGCAAGACGATTCGGCGAATTCAAAAAACTCCAATAACTCAAATTACAATACAGAATTAAGGAAAAAAAAAACTTACCGAAAACACTTCGTTTTTCCCCAAAGATAACCCAAATGATCACATACAAATTTAACTCAACAAAGATATTACAATTAACGAATTTATTACATTCTCTAACGAAATGTAACAGCAAAAGTTCTGGCCCCGATCATATCCCATAGGTACCTATTTATACAACATTTACCACAAAATGATAAAACATTCTTATGTTACATAAATAATGTTTTATGGAAAAATATTTTCCCGGAAAATTAGAGAAATAGTCTAACCATTCCTACCCCAAAACAAAATAAAAATTAATTCGAGGGATACCGTCCAATATCTCTATTAAACAATTTGTGCAAATTATTAAAAAAAATAATTGTTAACTGAAAGCTTATTTGGTATCTCAAAAAAGTTAACTATCTTGCAACCTACAAAAATGGATTTGGAAAGGTTAAATCAACTATTGATAGTTTAACAGACTGAAATTAACAACGCATTCTCCGAAAATCAATTGATGGGCCTATTTAGCTTGGACATAAAAAAAATCTTATAATTGCACGTAGAAATACAGAATTAATTTAAAACTGCATTCAATACTATGCTATGGTAATCTATTAGATTTAATTATACATTTTTTACAAACAAGAACCTTTTAAATTCAAATAGGGAACCTTATTCCCTACATCTGACATATACATACAAGAAAATGGTATAGTCCAGGGGTTAAGCTTATCTGTTTTATTATTTTTGGTTACCATAAATAACATCAGTAATGCAATACCAAGCCCAATCAATTACACATTATTTGCCGACGATTTAATTATTTTTTTCAGGAGTAAACATATAAGTACAGTTCAATATTTTTTTTCCAAGAAACTATAAATAACATTTCCAATAGGTCTAATGAAACTGGTTTTATTTTTTCTTTTAGTAAATCCCAAAGCATTTTTTTCACTAAAAATAAAAATCTATTGAACCAAAATTTAAAATAAAAATATCATGAAAATTCTTGGTATTATAGTTGATAAAAAATTGACATGGAACCACACTTAAACAATATAAAAAAGATAACACACAAAGAATAATCATAAAAATATTAGCTCATACTACCTGGGGATCTGAAGCTAAATTACAATTATACAAATCTTTAATATGATCCAAATTAGAATATGGCACTGAAATATATGCTTAGGAAAAAAAAGAACAATACTAAAAACATTAGACCCAGTAGACGACACCAGCTTTCAATTAGCTGCACTCGCCCTTAAATTTAATCCGGTCGAAAGATTCTATGTAACCGCCAATGAATCACCGTTTTGGATCGGGAGAATAGGAATTGCTCTCCTGTTTGCAGCAAAAAGATCTAGAACCAATACCGAGTCAAATAAAAATTATTTTGAAATCACAAAATTATATTCAAGTATGCAAGTTATGCATATTCTTCTCAAACGAAACAGTGACTACTTATTAATTAATAGTTTATCTAATTATAATCGAGTTATTTAATGGTAATGGATTATTTAGATTTGATTTTTTAACAATTAGTAATTGATTAATTTATTAAAAGAAAAAAATACAGTGTAGATAATTCATTTTACAATATTGACCCCTATAGAACCAAAAAATATTCATTTTAAAAACTTAAATAGATAATTATAATTCATTTTTGTAGTTAGAATTTTTTTTTAAACAATATAATAACTGGAAATAGAGCTTAGTCACTTGAAAAATTAATAATAATATTAATAATAAAAATGAATGTAATGACTACATTTTAGATTCTGAGCGGTACAATATATTTTTTCGTCTTACGATGATGTTTATTTGTTTTATATTTTTCTGTGAGCAATTTATCGGACAAGAAGACTTAACATAATAATATAATTTTTCATGTATACAGGTTTTGGCACAATATTTTATCAGCATGGTTTTTTGAAGAGCTAATTTGTCGATTTTTGAGAAAACTAACGAAAAATTATGAAAAAAATCGTTTAATATAATGGTTATTTCCTCGTAAATCCGAAAATATTAGTTCTAAACACTTGAAAATTTCACAATGTATGTATTTTATTCAAGTTATAAAAATAAAAATGGGATTTTTATAATAATTATATACCTATCTATATATAATTTTTGTATTGAAATTTTTTTTAAACATATATTTGAATCTCTAATTTACCATTTTAAATGATTTTATAAATGAGTTAAAATTTTTTTGGTACCTAATCAAAATTCGATGAACTATATTATTATTACTAGGCTGTGGTTCTTAGGTACTTTTATCATTTATTACCAAACTAAGGAATAATCAATTTTAAAATGTAAAACAAATTTATCAATTAAAACAAAAATATACCAAACTAATGTATTACAACTCATGTGATCTATCCTGTAGTCTGTTTTATGTAGTATTTCTGTCAAAGACCGTCAACCTTGTCGTCAATTATACTTATGCCTAAAAACTAAATTTCAAATAATTCAAAAATAAAAACCCTCATTTACAAAATTAGGAAAAATGTAGGAATATAAAAATATGTAATGTTGAAAAATTATTTTGTCACTCATTTTTATTCGTAATAATGTGTGTAATATTCACATTTTTCCTTGTAATGCAAAATATTTTACAATAATAATCTAAAAATATCAAAATTAAGTACATTTAAAGATAAAAATTTCGAAAAGTTTAAAATTCAAATGAAATATTTTGAATAAATTGGTATTATCATTGATTATATATTATAATATATAATAATCAATGGTATTATTTACCAATATAGTGCATGAACTACCTCCCCCCCTTTACCAACAGTCCTCTGTCTCTCAATTATGCGATTTTGCCACTAAATATAGTAATATATATAAATGATTGGTTTTCAATATATTTGTACCTCCCCCCACCTCCGGAAAAAAATTGAAAATTCGCCACTGCATAACATAATATTATGGAATTATAGAATATTCTGCATATTTTTTGATGATTATGTTAACTGTTATTAATGTTATAAACAAAACAACGTTATTTTGATAGTTAACAAAGAAAAAAGTGCAGTAGGTACCTAATATTATAACATTATGGGTAGTTGATTTTCTTTTTCATATTTCTTTAATTTGTATACTTGAATTCAAAACATTTTTAAACAAAATTATTTTAAAACATTAATAATTTATAAGTTTCACATTTTATATGAATAAATATCATTGTTTAAAAAATACATTTTCCCGAGTATTTTGTATATCGTTGAATTCTCGGGCACGGGACGTTTCACACGTTTTAATGTAAGTTTTGTGGACTATTCGTTACGCCGCATTTAGTTTATTGTTTTTTATTTATTTATTTTACATCGAGACGTCTCGAGTTTTACGTTTATAAAACATTAAAAGTTAAAACTATTGACCGTAAATAAAAATATTATAAGGGAAAAATATCAATGGACTCGTTTTGGAAATATTGTGCCAGTTCATACGTACAATATACCAAAACATAGAAAAGAACAAACTTCGATACGTGACACGCTTAGTTGACGATCAGAAGTGGGGATTGATTGGGAAAGTTTTGATTCTTTAAATAATAATTTATTCCAAATTGAAGTCTTAAACAAAACAATATTAAAAGTAGTATATTGAGAAATGAGAACATAGTGTAACTTAAATTTAAAAAAATAATTCTCTGATACTTCTTTGTGTTTTTTTTTTAATATTTATTGTGTATAATATACAAATTACAAACATAATATTAAATATATTTCATTTAAGTAAATTTGAGAGAGTCAGAGTTAAAGTTTCCCATAGGTTAACTACGGTGAATTCAAGTTCCCCCTCAATATATTCATAGATTTCCATTAATAGTAGATATTAGAAAATATATTAGGTATATAAAATTATATATTTTTTGTCACTGTTTTTAATTTAAAAAAAAATATTATAACAATCATTGAAAAATACACCGTTTTTATGGTAATTTATTATAATTTATAATTAAATTATAACATAGTTACATATTCTGACATACATGAATGATAATAAAATATTTGTGCGACAAACAATTATTTAAGAAAAAAACAACTAATAAAATATATTTATTATATAAAAGATAAAATAAAATTTATCTAGAATATACGCAAAAGTATTATAGGTAACAACTAGTTTGGACTATTATCATTTTTATTTTTATAATATACATTTATTTATATTTTTATAAGAGTACCTATTAATTTTTTTTTGAATTAATTAATTTTAATTTTAAACATAAACGAATAAATATAATTTATTTGAAAAATATACTTGTATAATCTTCCCATTTATCAAAGATCTATAATAAAATTTATTTTTTACCTAAACTATAATATAAATACGGATAAATATCAATTAATATCAATGAGAAATTACGGGTTTTTAATTAGAGCACATTAAACCATTATGTATCGTAGAGTGTAGATTGTAAAAACAGAAAACGGAGAACTAAAAAAACTTCATGTAGTTTGGAACTTAAATTAACCCAAACCAGTAACACTCCTAAAACCTCTTAAAAACATCCGAAAATCTTAGAACTTGAATTTATAATTTATATAAATTAATAAAAATGTATTTTTAAAAACCAATACCTAATACGTTTGGCAATTTTAAAATTAATGAGATATGTTACTTCTATATTTGTATATATTTTTTACATTGAATTCAAATTTTCTAATATATTTATTATAATATGATCAATTGGAGTAAATAATTATAAAATTTTCAGGAATATTTGGAACAAAGTTATTGTAACTATTCAATATTCTAAACTTGCTACAGTACCTATAATATCATATTTTTGAAAATTTTTATTTAAAATTATTAAAATGTTTTCGATACTTATATTTATTTCTAGCAAATAATCAATAAAAATATAGTTATATTTACGAAATTTTATAAAAGAAATTGCTGGTTAATATATTATAATTTACCTACCTATATTTTGTTTCTATATTTATACCAGTTTGTTTTGTTTTTTTAATATTGCGATAGGAAGAGGATGTTTTGACAGTACAAACGTTACGAATGGTTTTAATATACTCTATGGTTTGACAGTGTTTTTAAATATAATTTATGAAAAAAAAGATTATTCAATTTGTGTTTCATGAAAAGTCTATTTTCTGTTTATATCCATCTGTTAGATTGTCAGAATATTATTTGTAATAAGTTCGATTTTCTTAAATACATGGGTTCATCAAAATAATATGTAACTAGAAATGTATAAACTATTAATTTTTACATTTTATAATTGGTATTAAACTGAGATTAAAACTTGATATTGTACGTAAAAATGTTTCAATAATTGTTTTAATTTTTATCAGTTATTATATAGGCATTTAAAAAGCCCGGTTCAGGCATAAACAGAATATTTGTTATATTATAGGGTATGCTTAGGATTTTAAAAGTTAGAAGTTTGTTGTCTACGAGATAAAAGTACACGAAGTAACCATGGTTTTTAGTTATTTTGATATTTAATATAAAGTAGATATAGATATAAAATGACTTGCATGTAAAAGGAAATTCGAGATAAAAATTGGTTTTAAAATGAAATTTTCTAAAAATTCTAATACCGAGGTAGAATATATTTAGACTTGTTGCAACCCCATAATATTGTGTTTTCTCGGATAATCGATAGTTATTGGATTCTGTACTATATAGTGAACACAAATAATGCTGATAACGAAATATAGTAATAACGTCTAAGTTTACAAAATGTTATTTATTCTCGGTTTTGTATTTTGCTGTAAGACTAAACCATTAAACCAAACAGAAAATGGTTGAAAGAAAATAGACACCACTTTATAGTATAAAATGTAATATAGTTTTGACGAATACCAACAAATTAATTTCGTATTGGTAAGCCCACAGGCCGTGTCTCATATTCTCACGTATACATATATATATATATATATATATAGTATATACCAATTTTTTTTCGAATCGATCAACGTTGTAATACAATATAAACATAGTTTTAAGACTTTTCTCTGGTAGGGGTAGGGGACGGAATTGAAGCGAATGTGATATTCATTTTAATTTAAATTAATCTTAATAATTTACATTTTTTTTCGATATTTTGTTCTATAACAACAATATATTTTCACAATAAACATGCAGTAAATATTGTATATTATTTATACGTTTTGATTACTAATAAATCGTTATTATTAAAGTTTATATTTAGTTAATATATAACATTATATATTATATAATCGAGTAACAGTGTATATCGAGTTGAACGCTCGTTACCTCCATGATGAGTTTAACGCCTTCGGCATCTTCGATTCGTTTTGACTTTCTGGCCTCCTTCAGCAGAGTGGTGAACCATGTGCACGGCACCCAATAAGTGTTGAATTCCACCTTTGGAAGCGAATGGAATACTTCCATTTCATCTGTGGTCATATAGCCTACACGAATTTGATATTTATAACTTAAAAGTACATTACATCACATGCGAGTTTTCAAGGGATTGTATTATTATATTCTATACCTACTCATAAACAATTTTAATCAAATCAAAAATATCAAAATAATTGAAAGAACGTAATTTAAAACTAACTTACAGGTTATATTTAGGTTAGTATTGATTGTTCTACAATTCCCAAATGTGTTTAAAAAACATGTTTTTGTACCTACTAATTATTATGGGTTGTGGTTTTAGCAGAACGATCTTAGATTATTTGTTCGTGTTTCGTCAAAGTGGTTTTAAGAACCTATATATCATAGGTTATAGTTATTATAGATTTTAATTGATGGCCAATGTAAAGAAGTCAAAATTTTACAATATTCAATGACGTATAAAAAAAAAAATAAAAGGTTAATGTATACAATTATATAAAAATTGTTCACAATCCATATGATGTACGAAGTCTTGTTGTATTTTAGATTCTCGGAACGAAGAAACTATTGGTTTTTTTTTTTTTAAGTTGTTATTATAAATTCATAAGGTGCATCCCGTCATTGTGGAAAATCGCACCGAAAATCAGGTTTATATTTTGATAGTTGTAGGTGTATACTCACCAGATTCTACCACGTGCTCCATCGTCGGAAAACGTTTTTTGACCGAAGAACTGATTGACCGCAATACCAGAATAAAAGTTAAAATCAAATATCTCATTAGGGTTCTACGTATCATACGGCCGTAATCGTCATTGCCTTCGACGTACAGTGCTATTACATGCATTGCTCTTGAAAAAAAAAAAATAATAAAATTATAATATTTTAATTTATAAATGGTCCATAAATCAATGTGACTTACCTGTCGGGCCATGGAATCGCCAAGTATTGGTTCCACCATCTTTTTGCCACGTAAGTAACATAAAACCCCAAGATGAACGATAACGGCAATTGACTGATGAAAGTATCGCAATATCTAACTATTCTTTCAAATATTCTGAAATATAATAATGGTTCATCAATGAAAATATGTTTTCAGATCTATTAGACGATTATATTGTAATTAAAATTACAAAAAAATAATAAATAAGCAAGTAAAAATAGGGGGGGGGGAGGGAGGAAATGTCGAATTCGATTTGTTATCGAAAGTAATACGTTTTCTGCAGTATAAAAGAAATATATTAAATATTAATATTTTACATCAATCTACAACTTTTAATTTAAAAAAATCTAATTAAAAATATGTAAATATATCTATATATATAATATATAGGATGGTACAATATACATTATACAAAATTGAATAAATGGAAATTATTTTTCGTTGACAATTTATTCTAACACATTATAATATATTTTATAAATATTTGAACACGATTAAAAATAATATTTGAAATTTTAGGTCATTGAAAGTTAAATTTCTATTAGAAACTGATTGAATAAAAGTTTGAATTTCTAACACATAGTCGTGTGTATTTTACAAACATGTAAGAATCTACTAAAAATGTATAAAAAATAATGAAAATAAGTAGGTACATATTATATGGGAAAAATGTCGAAAATGTATTCAACTGGGGTGAAAAATGATTTTCAATTCTGAGTTATAATTAATTACATTGGGTTAGGAGTGTTTTTTGAAACAAATTACGAGCTCAGTAAGTATATATAAAGGTAATTATATTTTGCGTTTTTGAAATTGTTTAACAGAACGATTTTAAGATGGAATTTGTTTAAATATAATTTTTCACTTATTCTATTGATTCAAAATATCAAATTTTAAATAGAGTTTCACATTGTTTAAACGGTATCGATTATTATTATTATTAATTATTTACGATCATTGGTCACATAGTTATTTATAATATAGACCACAACAAAATTCAATATCATATTAATAGTTCTATTGATAGAACTTTTTTATACTCAAAAAAGCCAAGTTATTCGGTTGAATTATTTAATGCAATCGAAATTAACCGTTTGTTTGATTTTCGTCTTTTCGGAACCTTTTATTTTCGTATAATTCATTCGAAAAAGCACATTTATTTTCTGAGGCAATTTATGTAAAAAAAAAAAATCCAATTTAGAACGTTTTCATATTAAGCCCTTCGACGTTTTTAACCTTATATATATATATATAGGTATCATTTAATCACTTAGCATAATGCATTGTTGTACTTATATTATAATTCATCGTGTGTGTATATATATACAGACATATAGTACGTAATCCGTGCGGAATAATATATAGGTACTCTTTATGTATATATTCGCACGTGTGCAACAAGAAAATTTTAATTGGACTGGTGCAAAACGTACAACACAAATTGGGGAGACGTGACGAGAGACAAGCCGATTAATTATATGATGTAGCCCTTTAGGGTCTTGTTGACTACCGGGTTTTCCTATAGACATAATTTAAGTTCAGTACAATACCATATACATGTATACACGTTTACGGTCGAGGTTCAACGGGTATACCTGGATTCGTGAATATCGTTCAAATATCCGCATGCGGATAACGAGTTGTGATTTTGTTTTTTTGTTTTTTTTTTGTTTTTTTTTTTTTTTATCCTGATATCACCCCCAAAACGACGATCACGTTATATATTGTGATCTATATATTATATTATAATTTATTTATTATACCGTTATCCTGTCGCAGGTGGTTCTCGGTATAAAAGGATCTGGGGATATTAATACGGGCGATTTTAAACGGAATTGTCAGAAAATTTATAAACAGACTGCAGTGGATAGACGTTATTAAAAACTATATTTCAAAAGTCATTTGTTACGTCTCTTCATATTTGTTGTGGCTTTCAAGATAGTCGCGTAGACCTTTGATTAATCGTATATATAATGACAAATTAATGAAGGTAACTTTATTTTTGTTTTGTCGACAATTTTTTTTCATCACTCACGGCAATTACACACAGGTACGTAGCTAGTATTCACAGATAGTAAAAAAATTTATCATTTTATAATATTAAATAAAAAAAAATATAAAAAAAAATTCAATTAATTTATAATTTATTAAATTCAATTAATTAAAAATTTAATTAATTTTTTTAATAAAAAATAAAAAACGTAAAATACTAACAGTAAACGAAAATAGTTATATTATATTATTATCACGGTATATCGAAACTATTTTCTTATTTTTAGTGATAAGAAACATATTTCAATTTGAACAATCTAGTATTTATAATAATTATTAAAGTACTAAACCATGTTTTTCTACCATTTTTATACACCATTTATTATTGTAAATTAAACATATACTCGTATATCGACTACAAATTTTAAAGGGTTATAGGCAAAACCAGGATAAAATTACCTTCTTTAATTTCATACCAATTTTAACGATCTACGAATATTCTATGAAAGTAAAAATGTATGAATTACAAAAATATGATTTTCTAAAACAATTTTTGGACGACAGGAAATCAATTAAGGTATTTGATATGAAACTGATCATAGATTCAAGATTAATAATTTAAAAAGGTAGTTAAACGTCAGTATATTTTCTTAAAATTTAAATATAACTATTAAAATTGGGGATTGTTATTTAAACACTCAAAACATCAAATTCCAGATACATATAGAAAATAATATGTAGGTTTATAATATACCTAGTACAAGCCAGTGGTCGGCAAACTCATTAGTCGACCAGCAGTACAACGAATAAGTTTTCTTTTAAAGTAAGATATTTTTAAAAAAAACCATGTGTTTAAATTGAGTCGGTATTTTAACCTTAATTAGCCATTTTTTTAGAAGATAATTATTAAATAGTCTTCTCATAAGCATTTGGCTCCACGTCAATTGGTCCGATTAATGTGGTCCGGAGACAATTGATCCGGTAAAAAATAAATATGATAAAATAGTATGTTAATAAAATAAACATCATTGTATAATCAATACATTCGCATACATCTACGCTCAGAATCTAAAATAAATATACGTATTTATATTAGGTGATCAATAAAATTAATTATTCCTTGTCAATAAAACATACAAGACTTATAAATGTATAGTCTTATAAGTTTATATATAAACATATATTTTATAAGACTTATGTCTAGACAAATACGTATATAATATAGTAATAAATTTGAAATCACAATATATATATTTTGTATTTTGTTATCTTTTATTTAATTGATACCGGATCAATCGTCACCAAATGACGGGACGCGCAAGAATTTCTAATTAGAATATCAAATAAAATCATATTGTATACTTTTGTCGTCGTAAATTAATAATTTAGCCTTTTGACATAATAATCGTGAAAATAAACATTGTGAGGCCATTACACATAATTACCTAGTATTTGAACGTTTTATTTTGAGATATATCTATTTACGTTACGCGGCACGGCGTGAGCAATGTGCAGCTATATATTAAGTATATTATCATAAAATCGGTAAATTTCAAATCACCATCATTTTTAAAAACTAATGGTTTTCTCGATTTTTTTTTTTTTACAATATCGTTTTCAGCATTGAAAAATAAATCGATTAAAAAAAAAAAAAAAATTGTTTTGAGATTCGTGAAGGCGGCGGTGGTGGTAGTAATGTCGATTTGTTTCCAAACGTATACACCTATATGATATATAACAACTTATTAAATAATACGTCAAGATGCTCTCGTTGCTCGCGTGAGACTTTTCGGCACGTTAGGTTCACTGTCACTTAACTCGTGTGTCATAAAAAAAGAAATAGACATTATCTTATAACAGTTATAGTCACACGTGCCTTTTCCTGCGCTACGTTATCGATTCATGGCAGAGCCGTAGTTTGCCGACCACTGGTATAGGCCATAGGCAATAGTTGGGTATAACAAGAGGTATCCACCTGGGGTGTGCGCCATCTTAGGGAGGCGCTACAAAATTTTAGGGGAGACGTGAATGGTAAAAAAAAAAAAAAAATCGATTATTTAGTTAGGTATATTAAAATACAGCGATTCATTGACATTAATGTATATATAACAATAATCTGCCGAATCACTTAATTCCGTTTAGAACTCCGCAATTAAAATTGTCAACTGTATAGAATCTACCGGTTTTACTACTAGAATTTTTGATGTTTTGTGCAATGAGTCGAACAGTGACCACCGAACTTCATCTTCTTTATCACACATAAGTTCGTTGGCTTTTTAAAGGTAATAAGGTAATATGCTTGCTAGGATGTTCAGGTGAAAGTCAGAGATTGAGATATTTTTAATGAGTGCTTGAAAAGTGGGAAACCAATTCTATACAGCGAGTACACAGATGAAAAATTCATTTTGTATTTGGCATATTTGGCAGACTGTTTTGTATTCCTTAACGTTCTAAATTTGAAACTACCATGGCAAAAAATGTTCTTAAGTCGTATGATGCGATTCAAGCATTCCCGGAAAGATAGTCTTATGGAAATACCGTCTTCAGAGTCCTAAAGCTAATTTCTCATTTTTTCCACATTCCGATGAATTGTTTGACGACACCCAAAAAAATCATATTAAATATAGAAAATGAATTTCTGATGAACCTGATTTCAGCACATCTGAAATATTGAAGGGTGAGTCAGCAAAGCACTTTACTGATATTTCTTCGGAGAACTGGCAATTTAAATTGATAAGACATCCATTCCGTATTAATGCGGATATACTTTCAGATTCTCTTCAAAAACAGGTCATCGACCTTAAGAACGATTTTCAAGCAAGTGCAGAATTTTCAAATATGACTGTGGCCAAATTTTAGTTGAGTTATCTTTCTGTATATTCAAGTAGTATTTAAAATAGTAGTATTTAAGTTGGTAAAGAAGCTGTGAATCTGTTGTTGCAGTTTTTTTTCACATACCTCTGTGAGTCTGGCTTTTTGACACTTGTTTATATAAAATTCAAATATCGAGCACGACTGGACGTGGACAGTGATATAAGATGTGCATTATCACAATTGTCACCAAACATTTAAAAATTTATTAAAACAAAACAGTGGCAACCATCTTATTAATTTAATTTAATTTAATAATACATTTTAAATAAATATTTAATAAAATGTATACCTACATATTTTGTTTTAAAAATTTAAATCATAATAATAATATTTGAAGTCTGTAAAAATAAACTAATCAAAAATACTACATTGATGTTTTATTTACGATAATCCAATATCCAATATCACAGTCATGACATGTATATGTATCTATATATATTTCGAGTATATTTATACTATAGTCACATAGTGAGGGGTAGGGGCGGACCTAACATAACAGTAGTAAAAGGTGGCACGAACCTTAAATGATTGAGAACCCCTGGGCTCTAGCCCCCTAGAGTATTTAAAGATTTTTACATATATATGTATAAATTTATATACTTAAAAGATTACTCATTGTAATATCTCTTTAAAGAAGATAAAAATTTTAAATTCTGATTTTTAAAATAATTAATTGGGCTTTAGATTATATGAATCAAATTAAAAACAATTTTTATTTTTGACTAAAGAATTATATGAATATGTTTCGGGCTGTGTAGAAAATTCAGGCAATGTAAATTGTGAAGTAATATTTGTCATTTAACACTTTACTTTACAATGTCAAAAGTACATAAATTGTTATTAAGTTACCTTAAATTATATTGCTATTGTAAATTATTATTATTATAAATTGAAAATATTTTATAATATAATATAATACATAATACATACATATAAATAGGTAAATGTATAATATTATAATATTATATATAATTATAACATAATATTATATTATGTATAATATATAACATATTGTATTATACATATAATTATATATATATATAATTTTAAGATACTCTGTTTAAAAAGTTGATGTTTCTAAAAATATTGATTGAACAACTAGCTATTATTCATTTCATCGTGATTTTCAGGATTTAATACCGACTATAGCGAATATTTTTCAACAGATAGGAGGTACCTAATTTGATATTTTTTACAATATTTTATAACAATTATAAACCCAAGGAATTTGAGAAATTGAGAAATTACAACTTTCTGAAAATTAATTTCTTTAAATTAAATTCCTTGAATTATTTTATAAAAATAAAAAATAAAAAATGATTTTCCAACAGTCCTATTTTTTTTTAATATAATTGTTTTTTTTTTTTTTTTTTTAATTTGATTTGAAAACTCTTACACTTTACATTTTTTTTTACACATTTATTTATAAATATTTTTTTAAATTTGATTATTTTAGTTACGATACAATTACTTGGGGAATTGTTTATCTTTTATCCTGAATAAATATTAACATTATTAACGATGATATATAGTCGATGTTATCGGGATGAATATATTTGGAATATAATATAATATGAAAATAAACAGTATAAAAACGTCGATGGAAAATAAATACTTGAATATTTTAAAATGATAATACTAAATACGTTAGGAATACCACAGTACATAAAGAAGATGTCGCGTTCAATAGAGTTATATATAGGTAAATACTTATCGGTTAAATAAACCGTAATATATATGCAAGATATTTATTTTTTATCAATAAAAATAATTCTTAGTAATAATAATATTGTAAAGACAAAATCATAATATAAAGTAATACCTTTATTGGGTATATTTATACTTTGTATTTATTTTGAATTCAATATTACATAGATGGTAGTATTAGAGTAAAATATAAAGTGGCAACACCAATGAAGAAACAATTATGGGTTTTTAATATTAGAAAGTCTATGTCTACTCATATTTCGGAGTTTCATACTTTCAAACTATATGACTTTTTTACTTTTTTACTACTAACTACTTACACATGCGTTATTTTCCCCAAAAAAAATGTTTTGCAAGAAATAAAATTTCTCAAGCTGTAATTATAACTGAAAACTCAAATTTTCACATAATATAGTAGACAAGTTTCACCGTACTATTTTACAGATAATATAACATTAGTTCTATTTGTGTTATTGAAAAAAGAACGACGGTAGAATTAATAAGAAAACCGATAATTTTGTTTACTATATTGTGTAAAAAAATGAGTTTTTAATTACAATTACAGCCTGAGAAACCTTTTTTCTTGTTCACAAATACCGTGATTACGCAACAATAAAAAGTGGTACTGACATAAATATATTTTTAAATTACTTTTAAAATGTACTTAAGTATTTTTAAATTAAAAGATTTTCATTTTTGTTAAAATTTCATAAAATTTGTGTATACAGAACTCCTTAAAATCGCATGTGTTTTATTGCATCAGTTTGAATGTTTTATGGGAACGTAGTACCTGACTCAGTTGTCTTTGTATGACACACGCGTAACAATTTCATGAACAATTAGTTGATTTTAGGATAAGATGATCTATTATTATATTATCATAATTAATAAAGAGAACATAAGATATGACGTGTAGGAGTTATTTTTTCGATAAATTTAATTTTAAGTTCTTTACAAATGTATAAATTACGTGATAATTAAATTATGAATATTTTGAATAAAATTAAATTGATTGCAAATATAATTTCTATATGTCATAGATTATTTTCTCTATATTAATTATGATAATAGGCCATCATATCCTAAAATCAAACAATTTTTCACGAAATTGGAAATACAAAACCCGATTTTACTATGTTGTGCGTGTATCAGACAAAGACAACCGAGTCCGGGGATATAGTACCTTTAACAATATTTATAAGGATTGTAACACGAATCGCTGTTCAGATATTTTTGTCGGAATTAATGAATTTGATAAAAACAACGATAATCATAAATAAATTGAAACATCTTTGATTACTATGTAATAAATATTATTCCTAATATCACACCATTATCACAATTCTTTGATATTTTAAATATTTTGACTAAGAACTAATTTCCATAAACTTCCTTATAATTTAAAATAATTTGTTAACATAGATATTATTACCTATTTTTATATGGAAAAATTAAATTATAGTGAAGTTATTACAAAAAATAATACGAGTAATAAGAATGAAATATGAAAAATACTTAATATTTTATTCACATGAAATATAAGTACTTAAGAGGACGGTATATAATGTACGTTGCTCTACCCCCCCCCCCACTACTGTGAAGTTTTATTACTTATGTATGCCGATATTGAGCACGGAATTAGCATGAATTGGCACGATCATTTTCAAAATTTTATAAATATATTTTAATTTTATTCTATTCTCCGAGAAATAAATAAAAACTGTGGGGTGGGGGGGGGCTGGCGCAACGTTTCACCAGCCACCCCCCTAGCCATAAATTGCCATTTTTACAAATTTTTCTCTACCAATATTTAGCACATAATTAGCATGAATTTGCACGACAAACATTGAAATTCGCACGCCACTATTTTCCATAAGTATTATAATAATATATTATAATATTTACCACTAGCTTAAGTGAAACACCTACCGGTTGCAACTCCTTACATTATAAGGAAAATTATATAATTGATAGAAATACATATCTATTTTCACATAAACACGGATATTATACACACTTGCTCCAAATATAGATTAATTATTTGGAATTATATAAAAACAATTTTAATAAATATTAATTTTATAAATTAAATTTGTCATGTTAATAAGTATCGGCAAAAATAATTTTTTTGAACAGTTTAAAATATTTGAAAATTGTTTAAAGAACAAAATGCCAAATGCAAAAACGTTACTCTCGAAGTTATCACTTATTGACTTTTGTAAATTTTAATGAACTTAATATAAAAGCAATATAGATAGACGTTGAATTTTTTTTTTACTTAATCTAATTCAAATACAGCAGTAGAACACGTGTTATTATTGATGAATATTGAGGGTACTATATAAAATGGAAAATTTGGAAGTTACGGATGACATTTGACATATTTACAGTAGTTAGTAATAATAACAAAATAATAATCAAACTAAGTTTTGACAACTATATCAAATTTTTGAAATTTGTTTTTTTTTTTTAAATACAAATAAATAAAAAGTAAAAAAATCAAAAAAAGAACTCTTTATAGAACTTTCCTGATCAAATATTTGATCGGAAAATGGGATCACGTGTCTGATTAGATCAAGTCTTCGGGTAGAAAAGTTTTTAACAGAAATAATATTAACATTTTATACAGAGTAAATCAAGAAAAGTTTGTTAAGTATTTGGATTTTGGAATTTTTACTTAAAACTAAAGTATAATTAATTTTTTGTCCAGGTTTTTTCAAAATAAAATATGGCAACCCTACTTTAACTTCTATCTCTTTGTATTCGCAGAGTCAAAATGTATACAAAATATGATAGATGAGAATATTTACTGTGCTCAAGTGTAAAGTTTTCATTTCATTACGTTTATTTGAAAGCCTAAAATCCGTGATTGAATATCGCAAAATTAAAAAATTAAAAAAGAAATATAAACAAAATGTCAACAAAAAAAAAAACCGTGTTATGGCATAATAAATATTAACATTTTTCATATTTTTACTACAATTACTAAGAGAGACGTTGTATTTGTAGAACGTGAAAGTATTTTAATACCTCTGAAATGGGTATTTAGCATCTTCTTAAAAGGACGTCGAAACGCTTGGTTTTTGACGGGGTTTGTATAGGCAATTTTTATAATTTTTTGACGAATGGAAATTTAACAATTTCTAAATTTTTTAATACGTTTTAAAAGTATTTTGGTTCTATGTTGTATTATTTTTTGTGGTATTTGGTAATTGGTATATTAACTTTTATTATTGTGTTGATTTTATTATTTTTAATCTTGCAGATATTTGTTTAAAAATATATAAAACTTTGAAAATGATCTTGCCAATTCATGTTAATTCCGTGCTAAATATTGTCTTACATAAATAGTAAAAATTTCAAATGGGGGAGGGGGCAGCGCAACATACGTCACCACACATTCGATTTCCAAGGGGTATAGCCAATATCTATAATATTTTAAGAAAAATAAAATCAAACAAATTAAAAATATTTAAATGTATTTTAAAAGTAATTTAAAAATAGTCCTGTATCGGTACCTTTTTTTATTTTGTAATCACTATATTTACTTTTAAAAAACATGATTACGGAATTCAAATGCCTTATTGTAACTTTAAAAGAACGAAGAAAAAAAATTGTACCACCGTTTAAAAACATGAGAAGTTAAACTATATTTTATTGGAAGCCAATTTTTAAAAATTATATTAACAAATTAAAAATATAAAGCATACTAGAAAGGCGTATTTGATAAATATTCAATTGTGTATAACAAATATATATAAAAAAAACAATATTTTGAAAATTGAATTCCGACAAATCATCGAAAAAGTTTTTATATTTTAAACGTTTATAATTTATGTCTCAATATTAAACCATTTCATCAGCATGTACATATGCGAAAATTTGAAATTTCATAATTGCATATTTTTGCCGACTGATTTTCAAATTTTGTGAAAATTACTTATCCTTTTAAATTGAAAAAGTACTATTTTGCTAGGGATATTTGTTATTGTAGCATCCATTAACCAGGTTTATTTATAAGTGGTTTGATCTGTTATAAGTTATAGGTATTTTTATTTTTATAATAGTTTGTGATAAGTACTTAAATACTACGAAAAATTATAGTTATTCGACGTTTAAATTAAATATATTATTTTCATTTTATATATATAGGTACATATTATTATAATACTTTGATCAAAAGAATAAAAAAGCCGGTCAGTAGGGGGTGGAAGCACTTTGTTCGTTGGGAAGGGTACTGATGGTAGATAATGAATTTGAAAGCACTGATAAATGACTTCTATTAGTAAACGATTCTGAGCGAAGCTTTGGTGTGTATAACATGAGTATTAATTATATGAAGTTTTTTTATAATATTATATATTAATTATATATAATATTATATTTTGAAATTTATTAATATTTATAAGTTATATTTAGTTTATGAATATTGTTACATCAGTAATCTATCAGCAATAAACTAAAATTAACTCTTATTATATGACAAAAAAATGTCAATATTTAAAATTATTAATTATATATAACCAAAAATTAGGATAACAATTAAAAATTTTTTTTCGTTGATTTTGTATTTATTTTTGTTTTTATAAAAGTTTTAAGTCTATACATCCATTTCTCTCTCTCCCCCGATATTCGAACACATTTCATACCGAAATAATACATGTTGTCGAATAATTGAAATCGGCATTTGAAAAATTCGTGTGTACTGATGTTCGAGATTTTTTGAATGTAGCTTAACTGATGTACTTTTAACATTGTATATAATTTTCAAGTCTTAAAATCTATCTCTTAAATTGCTATAAAGAGCCTAATATTAAAAAGCTTTTTTAAAGTTTTTACATTAATTTTGTATTTATATATGTTTTGAATGAAAATGTTAAGTCTATAGACTTATTTTTCCTTGATATATGAACATGTTTTCAAACCGTAATAATACATGTCGAAAGATTTAAATGGCTATTATAAAAAGTTGAAACAGCTATTAGAAAAATTGGTGTGTACTGATTTTAAAATTTTTTTAAACATAACAAAAGTGACCTATTTTTAACATTGCATAAAATTTTCAAGTATCAAAGCCTAAAATTAACTCTTTTAGGATGAAAAAACTTCAATAGTTAAAATTGCAACAATTAACCTAAATTTAGAAAAAAATTTCAAACCATTTTTAAGTTAATATTTTATTTTTATACATTTTATGTGAAAATAGCACCATTATTTACACAATTTTATACCCGAAAATAGTGCTACTCGT
This sequence comes from Pemphigus obesinymphae, assembly GCA_025469235.1. Taxonomy (NCBI): domain Eukaryota; kingdom Metazoa; phylum Arthropoda; class Insecta; order Hemiptera; family Aphididae; genus Pemphigus; species Pemphigus obesinymphae. Next base: position 24,668 of record JAIPRL010001753.1, on the reverse strand, counting down.
AATAATCGGAGCACTTTTTCTTATAGATTTTTTGGGTACAAACATAAAAAAAAACATTAAAAATAAAATAAAAAACACAACATTGTAAAATCTACATTCTTCGTTTCGCTTAGAATCTAAAAAAAATCACTCTGTACAATTAGCTATATAACAATATTTGTATAACTTCTTAAAAGTTAAAATAAGTTGTAACTTAATGTAGCGTAATATAAAAGTTTGAAATCAGAAAATATTTTGATTAAACGAATTCTACGCTAAACTATATCCTTCAAATAAATCTATACAACTTGCAACGTTAATGTTAAACTCAGAAGTCTTCGCTTTGCTGATATTCTTTATGTAAAGTTCTATTAAGTTATTATCTGTGCCCAATGTTTTATTTAAGCTAAAATAGTTTAGGTAAACTAGATGAAGTTTGCTACCGGAAACCAGGTAAGCTTGTAAAGATCGGAGCACTCCTTCTGGTAGAAAAAGTGTTAACAGAAAAATAAAAATGAATATAAAAAAAGGTGCACTTCGCTCGTCGGGTGTCAATAGAATTGGATACTGGACAGGATACTCATGGTGGATGTATTGCATTTGAAAACAATGATAAATCATTGCATTCATTAAAACGATTCTGAGCTTCAGTGTAGTATACATAACTCTAAATATTAATTATATTGTCATAAATATCATAGGTATAGCATAAAACAATAAATTTGGTTTCGCTTTAAAAAAAAAAAATATATAAAAAGCGGCAATTTCATTGGTGCAAAGTTACTACGGGACTACGGATTTTCGAGATTTTTTGAATATAGTTAGAGTAACGTATATTTATTTAACATAGTATAAAATTTTCAGGCTTTAAAATAAAAATTGATCTTTTTTAGGACTTTAAGAAGAAATAAAAAATCTCGATTTGATGAAATCTTATGTTTGCCGTTTTTACCTCATTTTTTTGTAGTTTTTCCTTACGCATTAAAAAATTGTTGAAAAATTAGAAAAACGACCTTTTTAAAGTACCAAATAGATAAAATTTGCTATAGGAAACCATGAAAGCTTGTAAATATCGAAGAAAGAACATTTTGAATGATTGGAAATAAATTACGTAGCGGATATGAAATGAACTGGATGGAAAAAAAACTGAAAATAAAATCCAGTTTTTTCATTGAAATATTTATACCAAATTCGTCATTTTAAAAATAAATACCTATTTAAAATAATTATTGAAGTATAAATTATGGTAGAAACTGAAGTCTCATTGTTTCATTGGAACCTCCTCCACTGATCAAACTCTTAATTTTTAATACTAAGTATATATAGAGTGAATGTGGAGGCGGTGAGTGGAGAAGGGAAAAAAATAAGCGTTTACAAATACTGTAAGGGAGAGCTTGTGAACCAAAAGACTGACTCGATAGCTAGTAGGAATTTGTGAGGGGTAAAAGAGAGAACGAGTTGAAAGGATTCAATAATTTCAGAACATTCTGCAGTACGTATATGGAAGATTATATCATGACGGGGAGGAGATTATTGGAAAAAGAAAACTCAAGAATGTTAATGGATAATCCTGTTGATAATCAAGATACCGGCAATTCATTGGTAAATATTAATATATAAACTATATGTCATATACATATGAAGGCATGAAATAAACCATCTCCAAAATTTTGCCATTAAGTTTTAAGGTAAAGTCTATTGAACGATCCGGGAAGTATTTATCGAGATATTTTGTAAGGGTTATACTAAGGTATAGTAAAACTTTAATGTTTATTTTACCTACATATACATACTATAAAATAAATGTAAAATAAGATAATGCTAAAAGGATATCGAAAAATTCTAGCTATTGAAACGGAGATATGATTCGTTATATTTACTCTTTTTCCGGGAACAAAAAAAAAAAAAAAAAAAAAAATAATATACATGAAACGTATATAAATTTCAGTGTCCCCTCCCTAAATTCTAACCACGACACTGGTGATGGTTTAGTGTTTTTTCAGTATTTTCATTTTCATGATTTTATGATTTAATTTTAGTGTAAAGAAAAAATAAAGCCGTGAGTATATCTATATAACAGTCAGACTTGGAAAAAATATATTTTAAATTTTTCGAATATTTCCAAAAAAAGTATTCAGAATATATACCTATTTCGAATACTTTATGATAAACGTATTCCCTGAATGTTTGAAATATTTCACAAAACGCATTCCAAATAATTTTAAAATACATTTTTTTTTACTAGATTTTAATAACAAAAATAGTAGGTACCTAATCATATAATATGATATTTAATAATTTTTTTTTCAGTGCAAATGAGTATAATACTCGTATATAATATAACAATACAATTTTTAAAACACACTTATCTATTAATTATATCAAAATTTTAATATTAAACTTAAATAAAGTGATTCATTTAAGTAATAAGTTAGTAGATAATTTTATTTTATTTTTTAATAATTAGTAAGTATACCTATTATAAGATACACCAATATATAAGATCTCATATCATTAACTATTGTAATTAATCAATTAATTAAAATAAAAAAATAACAATAAATATAATACTTTCAAACTATTTTTTTCATCAATAAAAATTATTATGATTTAAATCAACATATTTACAACTGGAAAATAATATTACTGACTACTACCATGGTTGAAATATACCAGGTTATTGCAGCTATACCCCCACTATGACATTTTTTCACGTAAAGGAAATAAAATGGCAGGCGTAAGGGGCGCTGTTTTCATTGGTTGTTTTCATGAGCTATTTATTATTGATTACATTACAAAATTATCAATGATAATACAGAACAGTAAAGTTTTCTATGGTGCACCCTTACGCCCGCCATTTTATTTATATTTGATAACGATTTGGTAATTTGCAATAACCTGGTATATTTCAACCATGACTACTACGAAATATAGTGTTGACAATAAAATAAGATAATATAATATATCTACACTAACAAATATTATGTACTTATACACAAATACGATTTACACTGACGGGAAAATAATGAAATTATTTTTAAAGATGTGATTGAACCTTAAAAATGTATTCTGAATACTATATATTTAAAATACTTTTTAAAAGTATTAAATACTTTCGAAAAAAGTATTTAAAAAATATTCCATATAGTGTCTTCCGAATAAAACCTAAGTCTGCTAATAGCATACTTTAATTTCGTCAAGCAGGAGACAATTTTAACATTTTATAAATTATATAATACACTAATACTACCAATAGTTTTACCAATGTTTTGTTAACTTCACTAAATTTCTCAAAAAAAAAAAAAAAATCAAAAACCGATTGGTGATGAGTATCGCCTCTTTTCAATAAATAGTTTTAGCACCAACCTACATTATTGGGCACACGTAACAGTAAATAAATCGTGTAAATATCGATCAAAACACGTTTTTCATGTAATTGAAAATATCACAGTAGGTATATACAAAAAAATAAATAATTCTTATATGTATATCGTATATGTACTAAATACATATTATAAATAATTATTATTTGGTACCAATAATACTTTTAAAATAAATATTGTATTTAGTGTTACATGTTCTATAATAATATAATTTAGGACAATTTTCATAGGGTCGAACTCTAAACAAGACCCGTTAAAAAAATTCAGCGTGTGCCAATAGATTATTAAAGTTATATATTATAATTTCTCACAGGTAAGAAAAATATATAAAGATGTTTTTTTCTAATACTGGTTAAGTACAATAATAATTTTTATACTTCTAAAAAAAAAAAAAAAAAAATTTAATACTGTTGGTTTTTGGTCGGTCAATTTTGGATAGTGTTAATATTAATATATTTTTTAAGTAATTTATATTGTAAAGTTTTGACTTTTTTCTATCTGCAATTAGGTTTGTTAAAAGAATATGTCAAAAAATAAAAAATAAACGGATGAAACGTTTAACAAATGTCTTTTTTTATTCTAAACATCTGTCTACATCTGTCTTATAGTCTTATGGTGGACAATTTGAACGTTTTAAATGTATTTTAAATGTTAAATTATTTTATTTTAAATACATACTATATACAGGTGGAGATACAAGGGGGGGGGAGTCGAAGTATTTTGAGCTGAGTTTCGGTAATTAAACATCGATTAGTTCTTTTTATTTTTATCATTCATTATCAAAACTAAAGAATAATTAATATTTTAATTTATTAATTGAAACTTAAAACTCATTGAATATTTTTTGTAATGTTTTACTACTCTTGTAGGTAGTATGTAATATTATGTAGTACTTTGTGTTAAATTTTTATTTGATATAAATATTCAATTTAACTTTATACTTATTATAGGTGTAATCAAGAGTTAAGATGGCCAAAAATAGTTGGTTGGTTATGCTACCTATATATTATTTTGAGTGTTTCATGCAGATCCGAATTAAGAGGACGTCATACACCCGACTTTTAATGGGTTTTGTACAGGCAATTTTTATTAAATTTTATGAAAAACTAAAATAAAACAAATTTAATATATTTAAATATATTTTAAATGTAATTTAAAAATATACATGTGTCAGTACCATTTTTAATTGTCGTATAATTACGATATTTATTAAAAAAACATGTTTATACATTATTTATTTTTATCAACTCGAGAATATCGTAGAAAAATTAAGTAAAAATAAATTATAAAGAACAAAAATATCTAGTGACTTATGCATTTTTACACGTTTTATAAGCTGTTAAAGAAATAAAATAAAAATATACTTTAATAGCTCATAAAACGTGTAAAAATGCATATATCAAAAATCGGCCTCATAAGTTGTTAGGTCATACTGTTACCTACCTATAATTTGTTTTTAATTTCGTATTTCTAACATGTTTATAAGTTGATAAAAATGAAAAATGCTAATATAAGTTTTTCATTGAAAAGTGGTCGTGTGGCGTTCTCTTGAGAGAGGTAAAGGAGCAAGTATCTCTGGACACACCAGAGTTTTTCATGGTAAAAAAAAAAAATTATAATTTTACTTAAAATACCAATAAATTTCTCAGAAAAACCAATGACGAACAAATTATCATAGTTCCATATGTCTTTTGAAAGTTGTAATAAAATGTTAAAAATTATGACTACTTAAACGTATATATAGATAAAGAATTAAAATTTGTTAAATAAAATTAATTTAATTTATAATAGGTACGTATATCGATACAAAATTAGTATTATATTATTGGTTATATTTCCTTTTGGTCTTACATTATTTATATTTTAATAACAATGTTAATACATTAAATTGTTTTCTTTTATAATAGAAGATTAAATAATATTTCATTTTTTAATATATGACTATAAAAGCAAAAAAAATAAAAATAAAAATAAAATAAAATAAAAATTTTAATTATTTTATTAAAAATATTTAATTACCATTAATAATAAGCAAATTCTTAATTATAAAATGTTTGTTTGTATATTATACCGTTCTCTCAAGTCTCGATAAAAATCTCACGGATAAACAAACCCAAATATTAATCCTGCGAAAAAGGCCAAATTAACAAATGTGCACAGAAATAAGCCCAATTAAATATAATTTTTAAAAGTAGAAATTGATTAAATAAAAAATGTCAATACATTCCTCGCTTCACTCAAAATCTAAAATAAAATAAATTAAAATTTTGCAAACAAACAATACCTAATATTTAAAATTAGGTTTCACATGACGCATATTTAGGTGATATTATTATAATATGAATATTTTATAGTATACTCATTTAAAATAAAATAATAATATTTTATTTTTATGTTTAGGTATATATAAATCGATCATAGAACTATATTATAACTTATGACTATGACAAAACTAGAATAAATCATAATATTTTGAAAATTAATATTAGTATTAACAGAAATCTTAATAAATAATTTTGACAAAAATTTCAGTGTATCGGCACACACTTTAGAGTAAATTTGAAAAAGAACGAATTATAGTAATATATGTTGTTGAAGTTAGAAGAATTGAGTCCCCTAGCATCCCCCTACTTTAACCACAGGTAGTAATACTTATACTACTATTTATACTTCAAAAATATATACACAATATGAATATCATTCTATCTACATAAAATTTGAGCATTTATTATTTAAAAAATAAAGAGAGAATAACTTTCATTGGTAAAAACAAAACAAAACCTTAGTGATAATAATGATTATAGTATTATAGTATTGGTTAGTAGTATAGTTTTGATGATTTTTAAATTTAAATTAATTCAAAACATCATTGAATGTTTTCTAATCAATGTTTAAAGCAGGTTTTTTAAATTTTTTAAAAAAAAATCAAAATATTTTTAAAATTTATTTTTTTAAACACGTATTTGAAACATAACAACTCTGAATTAATGAGTATCCAAAAGAATTTTCGATGACAAAGTTATCTTCTTTAAAAAAAAAAAAAAAAAAAAAAAAACTAAAAATATATGGGGTATTCTGAACGTTGTCGATATTCGTATATTTCGATAAATTCTATTTATTATTGTTTAGACTGAGTTTTAATTTTTACACGTTATACACAATTATTATATTATTGCGAAACGGTTCACTAATATATACTAAATAAATACTATTATTTATATCGTATAAATAAATCGAGTATAAAATATCTCGTAATTCAACGTGAATTAATTTTATCTGACGATTGTTAGATACACAAGCATGCTTGAAGAGATAATATGAACGACGTTGAAGTAGAATATATTATTATACTCTGGTTATTCATTTCGTCATTAGCCAGAAAGATACACAATGCAGCACTTGCTCTTTTTTTTTTTTGGAAAATATGACTACGTTAATGTACGTGTAATTGTAAGGGGAAATGCGGGAGCCTGCCAATCGGCCCGACAATTATAATCAATTATTATAATTTATAAAATAGATGCAAGACGAAGACAAATTATTTAAATCATTTTTCAGTTAATTAGATACAATGAAACTTTCGTGCAGTCGTAGGTACGTACACATTATAATACATGAATATTCAGTAAAAATTCAAATCTCGAAAATAAAACCAACTAATTAGATAATTAGATCATATTGGTATTTTCGCGTTTGTCAACCAAAGTAATTTCACTACGCCAATTAAGGGGGACGTTGTACCAGAATCAGTTTGTCTGTGGAGTCCATTGCATGCGTGTCATGGTAAAATCGGTTCTTGTATATCCGATTTTTTCGGCCCAATGTTTGGTCTTCAGATATAGGCATGATATATGTACGATTATTACATGTATATCCATTATAAAAATGTAACGAAGAAAACATATTACATATTTCGTGATATTTATGCTTTGTTGGAAATGTTTTCGAGACATAAATTGTTTTTTGACATAAAAATTTGAATATTATATATTTCTCGAAAAAAATAATGCAATAAAATGGTCTATATAGGCACAGGGTTTATAATATTATCCACATTGAATTTGATAATATGTCATCATATCTAAAAGTCAATCGATGATCGACGAAATGATAACTCGAAAATCCATACTACACTGATTCAGGATAGCAGTTGTCAAAGAGATTGGAGTTACTTCACTCATCATACGCGATGAGCATACAGTATAATGTATATACTCATGATGCAGGACATGTTGAATTTGATTTCTCTTAATTAAAATTAAAACGGTTCTGAGCTAAACTCAGTAAGATATAACTTGAATGACATAAAAATTTGAACATTGGCAAACATTTTTTTTTGAAAATATATAATATTAATATATAAGGCTATAATACTCTGTACAAATTTCAAATTTCTATGACTGTTGTTTTCGAAAATACGAGAAAATAATCATTATCAATTTTGACGCATGCCAGATTTTCCATGATTCTTTTTTTCTGTTACTACTGTGAAAATTTAAAATTAACTCTGTTAAGTACCTATCATCTATTTTTTTTAGAAACGTGTAAATATAAAAATATTGAATCACTCTTGTTGGTAGAAAAGTTGTTTCCAGTAGGAAAAAAAAAACATTATTTACTCGTGGTCTCGCTACACTCGGAATCTAAATCGAGCACTGATTTGATTTGATTTGAAAATATTTAAAAAAAATACTATTACAAAAATTATGATATAAAAAATTATTCTAATCGTGTATAGTGTGTAGTCACGATATTTTCCTATCCTATAATTTCAAGTTTGAATAAATAAAATAAAAAGTGTCCGTGGAAGGGTTTTGACTGTTCTATTGTAAATCTGACAGAAAAAAAAATGGTTTTGAAACATATATACTTACACATATTAAACACACCGTACAAAGTTATAGGCATTATTCTGCAGTCAAATTGATATTCATTAGTATTTTTCATATATATGCTATAAACATTTTGAGGTTATATAAAATAATACAACATTAAGTAATACACCTTTACTCGATCGCAGAAATAATGTATTAGATGGTTTACTCCGTGAATTCGTTGTCAATGTAATAAATATATAGATTTATAGATAATTTATAATTCATACTATACTCATACGTTGCGTAATGTTATATTTAGACTATACTATTTTGGAGCTTGTGGTTTTTAATGGTTTAAACTTAAAAAATAGGTATATATTATTTAAACATATTTAGTATGTATGTATAATACCAATGTTGGGCAAGTTAATGATTTTTTTTTAACTCAGTTAAGTTAATAGAAAAAAATAGTAAAAGTTAATAGTTATTTTTTTTTCTTAATGATTAAGTTAAGTTAAAAGTTGAGTTAAGATAAAAAAAAACTTATTAACTTAATAAGTTAAGTTATTTTTTTTTTGTATAAGTCAATATAACATTTCAGATATACAGGTATAATTTAAGTATCTATTTTTTTTTTTAAATACCTACTGTTATTTTTAACTTTAAGCATTTTAAAATTTTTAATAATCATTAAGATAATATTATTGAAAATACTACAATGTATTTATAATAATAATTGCTAAAATTGATAACAAATAGGTTTATAAAAATGTTTAATTAGTAGGTACCTTCACTTTTCTTCAAAATTCCAACAAACAGAAATTTCTCATTGCAAATTACTTACCTAAATTTTGTTTATTGATGAGAAATTTAATAATTATATTCCTAAATTTATATTATGGAGAGATTAATATATAAATTGTAATATACAGTTATTCTTGTTTTATTTATATTTTCCGGAAATAAATAATTCTTATAATATAAGAATTATTAGAAACGACATTCAACCTTATTTTTATTCAACCATTTTGGCAATAGACACAATATGAAATCAAAATGTATCAATTATTTCTAAATTAACTTAACTGAGTTTTAATTAAAAGTTAATATAGCCAAATATAAGTTAAGTTATTAAAAAAAATCAAATATAAAAGGTTAAGTTAAAAGTTAAAATTAACTTAACTTTTAATTTAAATATTAACTTATTAACTCGTTTTTGCTCAGTATTGTATAATATTACGACATGCATTTTGCCTGGACCACTTTTTTATTTTAGGTTGATAGTGCACATTTTTAGTTTGTAATTTATTTGACACTCCTACCTCAGATAGATCGTAAAAACTTATAGGGGGGGGGGAGACTAGAGAAACTTCGGCCAAAAACATACTACGTATTATGGACGTACGTATATAACTAACTATACGTATGTTTGATGTATTTTAGTTTTGAGCATAAACTGAGCTAGTTAAAATTATTTTTAGATTTTAGGCGCAGAGGAATGTATTGGTTTTACAATGATGCTATTTTTTATTATTTTTTCAAAATGTATTATTATGTATACACTTTTTCGGGTAGGAGTAAAGTAAGAGTTATTAGGTGTAGAGGTTTTCGGGAAAAAAAATCGTTTCTTAGTGTATAGAGGTTATTTTTTAATCTGTCCAGTAGTTTTTTTTTAAGTTAACGAAAAAATATCGATCATACGATAAGTATAAATTGTTAAAAATTGAAAAGAACGAATAAACTTGTTATGTTACCGAATTATATATATATATATACATATTATATTTTTGTGTTTATATTATATATATATATATATTTTCGGTAGAAGAAAAAGTAAAGTATGAGTTTTTGAGTAAAATAATATCTGATAGAAAATTTATTCTAGTCGGTACTTTAAATAGGTACATTTTCCAAGTACTTTACTTGAGCATAAAGTAAAACTATTCACTAAAAATTAGCGAGATTTTTTATAAATTGAATAATTATAAAGCCAGAAACTTGAGACGTACACTAATTATTTAATATTATACTATATTGACGTGGTTAAAATATCAAAACTTGTTGGTACAGTGATTTTTTATAAAATATTGAAATTTAATTTGTTTTCTTTTTGTATACTTTTACCAAAAAGTAGAAGAAGTCAAATAGGATTTTCAGGTAAAAATCTTTCTGTTAGGAAATTTATTGTAGTTGGAATTTAAAAAGGTAAATTTTCGATATGCTTGGTAGTTTTTCAAACGTAAATGCATTAATTATTAATTAATTTTATTATGGTACAGAAAAACTACCAGAAATGACGTACAATTTTAATAAATCGAAAAATAATATACTATACCGAGCTTCGCTCAGAATCGTTTTATCAAAATTAATAATTTATCATTTTTTTTTTCAAATTTTATACATTCATCACCAGTATCCCATGGGACAAGCGAAATAATTTTACCATCTATTTACTGTTTTTTTTTTTTATAATATTGTTATTCATATTTTACGTTACTGAATAATTTAATAATTATAATTTAAATCATTAATATAAAGGTTAAACGGTGTACATTTCGCCAGCATCCCCACATTTGAATTAAAAAATTTTTTACACAGATACATTTTAGTAGGTATGTAATTCATGTATGATATTAGTTTTGAGCCAAAAAAACCAAAAATTTTAGACGTTGCTGGAGAAACGTTTCTACAGTCCCCGCCTAACGTATCCATAACGTTAGACTAATAATTGAATTCTAAAGATTTATGAAAGTATATATTACTATATTTACTTTAAATACCATACTTTATTATGCATTTATAAAGTATGGAATTTGTATGCATTTGTACGACCGAACGCGAAATTAATACGCCACTCCTTCATTTGTAAATTAACGATTTTCGCATTGTGCCATTTCCCCAGCCACCCCTAACATACAAAAAATGATTTTTCAGACATTGAAGAATTCTTTGAAGAAAAATACAATTAAGTACTTACCTATAGGTATAATATTAGTATTCATTATATTATTATAATAATATATATATTATTCGAAATATAGTAGGTACCTATGTTCAATGAATTTTAATACTCGTCGTTTTCATGTTGTTCCAACAATAGTTTTAATGGTCCGATTACTCGTTTGTTGACATACTTGACATCTAATTTATATAATAATATCTATTGTCAACAATTGTGAAATTCGTACAAATGACAATAGTGTAGGTACTTCAAATGTAATGTATAGTCTATATATTATGTACCTACTATTATAATATTATACATTTTGCGCTTTTCAAAATATGGAAATAATACAATGGTTTTATTTGTAATGCAAACTTATATAATGTACCTATATATATATACGCTCTGACATTTGTTTCATTTATATTTCCTTGCGAGTATGACGGTAGAAAATGTAATTTTTTTTAAACTTATTGGTATAGTGCGTATATATTTTTAAAATAAAGAAATGAGCCTCTTAATAAATATAAATTATAATTTTTAAATTTTTAGAAAGAAAAGTATAACTAATGTTTGGCTTTAATTTTTAATTTTTATAATTTTTCAGAACATTACTTTTTTTTTTTTTTTAATAAATTTAAATATTTTAATTTATTTTAACCTAAAATTTATACGAGTTTAAATACATTTATAAGACATCTGCAGTTTTAAATATTTTATCGGTCATAAGGATTTCAATATTTCATTAAAATTAGGCCTTTATTCAAATTAACATTTAAAATGTCATTTTATTACCTATTATTTTCAATAGTTTAATTACTGATTTTGTGTTAGAATAATCTTATTTTAGATTTTGATTGAAGGGAGGAATGTATTGGTTTCAACATGATGTGTATTTTTTTACGTCTGCACATTTTTTGGGGTAGTAAAAATTTTGGAGTAAAGAGTTTTTTTTGTAGAAAATTGATTCTAACTGGTAATTTAAAGAAGCCGTTTTTCGATTATCTCAGTAGTTTTCTTGAGCAAAAAGGAAAAATACCTTTTATAACGAAAATATTTTATAAATAACAAATAAACAAATATAATTGTTATAGTTACCTATTTTATTTTAGATTTTCAGTGGAGCGATGAAATTATTGTATTTACAATGTGAAATTTTCTGTGAGCAACTTTTCGACCAAAAGGAAACGAGTATAATTTTTGGAGTTTATATATTAACGATAGAAAATTGGTTCTAGTTGGTAGTTTTGAAAAGTTATTTTTTGATTTTTCCATTAGTTTGTTATTTAAATGTAAAGAAAAACTACCTTTTATACGGTGTAAGCGGTATTAAGTACTTTATAAATGTAGGAGAAATAACAAATAAAATTTACTATTTAAATGTCGGTTGTAATTTCATCATATAAAATTAAAATATAATTATAAAGTATTAAAAACTATTATACCGAAATTCACTCAGAATCATTTAATTGAACGCAATACATTCACCAAGAGTACCCTGTCCGATAAGCAAAGTGCATCCACTCCTACTGACACTCGACGTGCTAATTACTGCCACCCCCTACAAACCGGAATTTTGGAATTTAATTTTATCTGATGTACTTTCTATATTTATGTTCATTATATTGCTAGCTGAATTACCTACACGGCTTCGTCCATGAATTGTTTTCCCATTTAATTAATAACTATATTTTAATTATTTTAGCTATCAATTTATTTATTAATAGCTGTCAGTACGGCTTTGTCCAGGTTAAAATGCTATAATAAAAATAATTTAATGTATACCCTTAAGGGGATGTGCATAGGCAATTATTTGAATTATTTGCGTTACGCAGTGTGTTTGTGTGAGTAATATTTGGTCTTCAGTGTGTGTAAGTACGTTCGGCATAATGACGGTGGTGTGTTCACTCGCACGCACAGGCACGTGTCAATATATACCGCCACCATACTTAAAAAGACACTAAATCCCATTTCCAACATACCGATTGGCCCGGTGATGCGATAAGGATTCTGAAAACTCATCTGAATTCCTCGTGAAATCTACTTTAGAACGATTTCCTCACTTTTTAATTTTTTTCCCTTGATTTTCACAAAATTTTAAAATGCCCGAATATATTAAATGAATTTTACGCGGATTTTGGGAGAAAAAATAAAAAATGTGGGAAAGTCAATCTAAAGTAGACATTACGACAAATTCAAATAAATTATTTTTATAATCCTTATCACCATCGGTACGTTGGAAATAGAAATTTTCTAAATTGCTATGCTACGTGTGTGATATAGAGAGACAGACAATCGCCGCTTCCCATCATCCACATGCGATTTTCAAGGGGTTCTCTGTATAGGCAATTTTTATGAAATTTCAAGAAATATTAAAATCGTATAATTTAAAAATGAAGTACATTTTAAAAGTAAATAAAAATATACCTGTGTCAGTATCATTTTTTATTGTTGTGTAATCACGATATTTGTGAACAAAACTGTTTTGCGAGAAAAAATTGTTCTCGGACTGTAGTTTTAATTAAAAACCAAATTTTGACACAATATTATAGACAAAATTATCTATATTCTACAGTTATCTTTTTTTTCAATATCACAAGTCTAAATAATGTTATGCCATCTGTGAAAACCAAAAAAGAATTGTTTTTAAAAATTAATAACTTTTTTGATATTTAATATTTTTAAAAAAGAACGACGGTAGAACACAGATAATAATTTCCACTATCTCTAGCAAGACGATTTTTAAACTCTGATTTTCAAAAAATTTAAAAATAGGAAAATAAACATTAAATTTCCCACTAAAAATGAACAAAATTTCAATATATTCTTTCCCATAAAAAAGGAACTTCGTTCCTATTACGTTCCTAAAAATTGAACAAAATCAATGGAACGAGTTCCTTTGAACGCGTTCTTCCAAGCACTGCATAGAGTTTTAGAATACAGTCAGCCACGTCAACTGAGGCTAACAGTCGGGGAAAAAATACGGTCAAATTAAAGAGTTTTTACATTTATGTTTATGATAACATTGAGTAGAATAGGATAATGAGTTCATTACCCAGTATAGTATAGAAATGTGTGATTTTTTTAAAATTTCAAATGACTTATGACTGTGTTATCATAAATACAAATTTAAAAAGTCTTTAATTTGACCGTAGTGTATACAAACCCCATAGGCACAAATCGCAGGGGGGCTAAGGGGGCTTAGCCCCCAAATTTATAATATATAATAATAATAATATAATTTATAATATAGACATAACATACTTATAAAAACCATTAAAACTTTGTGTTAAATTTTAAGATATTTAAGACAGAGGGGGGGCATATTCAATGTATAAATAGTCAGGGTTGAAGCCCCCCCCCCACTAAATTAAACCAATTTGCGCCTATGACAAACCCTCTGGTTTGTATACACTGTATAAATATATATAAAATACAAAATATCATAAATATAGTCATACAAAATATGCAAGATAGATATTTTTCAGCTAACAACTGGAAAAATCGAAAAATACCATATTCAAAGTAAGGACCAACTAGAACCAATTTTCTTTCGTTCACAAACAAATCCAAAAGCCTATTTGACTTTTTCTGGTCGAAATGTTGCTTACAGAAAAAAAAACTAAACATCATTGCAAAAATCAATAGCTTTCTCACTCCACTCAGAATCTAAAATAGAAATGTTTGTATAAAATATTTATTAATTTTTTTATAGAATATATTTTGTTGGAATAAAGTCCCAACTCTGCAGTTGTGAATAATTTTTTGGACCATTTTTGTCTAAAATAAAATATATATAAATACAAATGACGATAAAATAAAACTTTTTAAAATTGTATACTACTATAATTATACTAAATAATACTAAATAAATATACTAAATTGTGTACTTCTATAGATACTATAATTTATATTATGTTATGAAATAATGCATATTATAATTTCAATAATGATTTAGCACATTAGTCGAAAAACATTGAAACACAATCATGGACAAATAAATATACATAAGCATATTATATTTTAGTCTATTGTTCATGATAAATTGTATTGATCTACTAAATTGTTTTCAATTTTCAATGTGAGTTTTTTTAATGAATAAGTAATCGTAATGAAGTTGGTATAGATATGAGTATTTTTTTTTTTGCTAGAGAGACATTAAAATCTTAGAATAAGTACATGATTAGTATAATTATTTAGTACACGATTATATTGGGAATCTGTCACGGTTTAACAATTAAATATTGTTCTTTCTAAAGTAGGCCACTCTAAACGTATTAATCATAATAATAGGTATTCATTCAAAAATATTACTTTAATATATTATATTTCACACTGAAATGACAAAATTTTAAATTTGTTAAAAACTAGACTAACCCGTAACTACTAATATTGGTTATTTAAATTTCAATTATATGCCAATTGTTAATAATAATATGCAGTGGTTGAATTGGAAAAAAATAAGGACGGACTATTGGCTTTGTTTAAAAATCAGCGTTCCGGGACATATTAAAGAAAAAATAAACCGTGAAAGACTTTGTCTCTTCTATCCAAATTATCAACCGGGGGAAATTTTTAAAACCTTTTATATAACTTATATAAAACGAATAAAATATAAAATATACATTTTTTTTTTATTTCAACGTTGGTTTACATATTTTTGAAAAAGTATAGTTTAGGTATTCTTTTTTCAAAAGAATAATAATTAAATATTATTAAATTGTTGGATTTTCATTTTTTATAAAATTTTATAAAATAATTATAAATGTTATACAGAACCCCTCATAAAGCGCATGTACCGTGTACTTATAGTATTCTCTTAAGAAAACTACTTATTGGGAAAATTTAAAATTGACTTCTTTAAAGTATCAACTACAATAAATTTCCTATCAGAAAGCTTATACTCCCATTCAACTTCTTATACCTAAACTAAAATTCAAATAAAAACGACTATACAACAATGGAAAATCCAAAAAATTAGTGTTTACTAGTAGAAGTAGAAAGAAAATCGCCATTTTTCTAATAGAATTAAATATCAACAACTACCTATAATAACAGAAATTCATCAGTGTCGCATTAATATCACTAAGATTTCACCATCTTTTTAGGATTTAGCCATTCATGGATAATGAAGATTATTTATTACCTATGATACCAATATGATTTAATAAGATAAACTATTCAAAATTTTATATCGTGATTTTGATCTAAAACCCATTATGCGATAAAAACAAAAACAATTTAAAACAGACGCTGCATTCCCTGTGTTTCTTGATAAATAAATTAAGGGGTACGCTTAAATATTACCTATTAAATAATATAATGAAATTTACTATTAAATAGATTTAAAATAAAATTATTACAATATTTAAGATTTAAAATTGTTATGATAGTGCTTTATTGCAGTTATATTGTAGATTAATTATCTGTATCCTGTAGGAAAGTAAAACAAATCTTTACATTCCGGAATGAATGAAAATGTGACTTTATTTTTTGACGTAAAGTAAAAGTTGGATTTTAAACATCAAATTTACCAAATTAAGTAGGAAATTAATACCTATTAATATGAATACTAATAGTCCAGAATGAATAAGTTTCTGAAAATAATAAATCGTTTAAAAGTTTAGGAGTAGCCAATATATTAAACACATTTTACTTTAAAAAGTGTTTTAGTATTAATGAGATCCGTTGTATCAATTAACTTATATCATTGTATCAAAACTGTTATTGAAAATCAAATGATTTAATTGAAAGCAAAAAAGTCATTATAAAAATCTCAAATCAGCTGAAATTGGAGCTATATACAGTTGGTATAATTCGAGTCCTTAATATGAACAAAGGCCACAGAATACTGAAAATATTTTAAAAGCTAGTTTGTAAGGGGTGGAAGCACATAACTCATCAAGTAGGATAATGGTGATTGATATATTGAATTTGATATCATCTTGTTCTGATGAAGTTAGTCCATAGAATTTATGGATTTATATTAAAAAAAATGTCGAATCCAGTTTCTACTTATATTTGGAACAGAAAAATAATCACGGAAACTACATTGAATATCTTCCATTTATTGCTTAAAATATTTAAAAACCTCATAAGATAAATATTTTTCTTTAAATGATTCAAGGCAACTTTATTGAGGTTTTTTAAATACATCGTATTTTTTCTTTGATAGTTGGAGACTCCATGGTAATTTTAACTTTTTATCATTGCTTCAATCTTATCTTCAACTTTAAAAATCATTTCGTCTATCACTTGAAGTCTCGATTTCAATGCATTTAAAATAAAAAATATATTTATGAGTATACTAAACTAGCTAATCAATAAAAATAATTTTCACGTTCACTCAATGAAAACGATGATTTATGTTAAATAAAAAAACCCCTTTGTATTTTTTCACCTTTCCACCATATAACCAACCAATTTTAGAATGTACCTAACAAAAGTTAACCGACCCCTCTAACTCATTATGTGTGTCATCTAAAACTTCAGACTTCAAAGATGGATTCAGCAATAATATCAAGTCACTAAAAGTAAGATTTTGGTTTTTAAGAAACCATAGCTTTTGCAGCAGGTGATATAAGATCTTCCTATAATTTTTGTGTGTGGTTTCTATAATTTTCCAATGAGTAAATAAACTGCAAAAGATGCTATCGTAGCATTTTCATTATTATAAATTGTTTGCGTTTTTTTTGATAAATCTCGTGTTTTTTGCTTGGTTTCAAGATGTCTTTTAGTTTGGATGGGTATAAAGCAGGAAGTCAAAGTGGATTGTAAACCGGTTTTGAAAACCGAGTAACCCAGAAAATTCGGAAAACGGTTGCGAACTTATCCTAAACCCGGAAAAAATTGAAAATTGTTTTAGACCGGAAAAACGAAACCAGGAAAATATCAAAATTGGGTTTGAACCCGAAACCCAAAACCCTGAAAAAATCAAAACCAATTTTGGACCCGAAACCTAATAAATTTGAACAGATTTTTTTCGGTTCGGTCGGTTCGATTCCGGTGTATGCGCAATGTTTTGCATATAATTAGAGTAATCGGACTTTCAAATATTTCCTCTGGATGACAATGGTTATATAAAAATTCGAGAATGCAAGTCCGATCTGGTAAAATGTAGGTACTTGATATGGATATGTGTAGTTGTAACGTAAACACGTGGCGCCAGCACAAAAATTAATTTTTTTTTATTCCATTATTTATATCAATTAGCATAAATTTGCACGATAATATTAGGTATAGTAAATACGATCAAAATATATGTTCATCCAGCACCATCCGGTTGAACATATGAATATATAATAAATATATTTCGCTCAATATTTAGTACGAAATTAGCATGAATTTGCACGACAGACTCCGAAATTCGCACAGTTTTACTTCGTTCACAATTTCGGTTTTTCGATTTTCAAAAATATTTTTCTCTCAACATTTAGCAATTTCGCAATCAGCGATTTTAGGTGTTTCGCGTGGCTAAAATTTTGATCGTATTTACTACAATATTATCGTGTAAATTTTGAAACATGTCATGCACATTCATGCTAATGGCATGCTAAATGATGAAATAAAATTTTTAAAATTTTTCTGAATGGTTGGTTAGGCATAACTATAATATCTCTTAATCTCTAGTTCTAACTAAAAAAGAAATGTTTTGCATAAAAATCTTTATTATAAATTAATTAATTATAATGTACGTAGTAGTTCCTATTTAATTTTATTTACTAATTTTAATTATTATATTATTAAATTATTTTAATAAAATGTCAATTTCAGTCTCTATAAGTATTTAATAGGTATTATTTTTTACCTATAAATCTAGTGCAAAGTTCCTATTTAACTTACATAGATATATTATAATATATAATACGTTTCTTATGTTTTTTTGTTAACTATAGATAACAGCTGTAAATTCAAATGTTGTCTTAAGTTCACTTTATTTTCAAGTGTCCAACCAATACCTGGACGGGTGAATAAATTACGATATTTTTTTTACATTTTGTGATAAGTACAAGGTAATTTGTTTACTGTATGGGGGAATTTTTACTGATATGTTGCTTAATTATATATTATTAATATTGGTTAGTGACTTTTTAGAGAATATTTTTGAAGCTACTCAAACTATATTTTGTATTTTTAATTTCTAAAATTAATGATTTATGGGTATCCCTCTCCAATCTTCTAATAAAAATATATTACTAAAAAGTTTTTCTTAATATAGTTCTAAAATTCACAGTCATAAGTATGTTTATAGGAAATTAGTACGACCATTTTTAAAAAGGGTTTCTGTATAGACAATTTTAAGGTCATTTTAAGAAAAATGAAAATCTAATAATTGAAAAATGAAAAATATTTTTAAAGTATGACATATGTATATTACGAACAAATGAACAATACATTTTTAAAGACAATTTAGGTATTTTTAAGATTCCATGTGAGTTATATTTTTTTTTTCAGAAACTTATAGAAAATATTGTTTTTGTATTCCTATTTTTATCAACTGAAAAATATTTCAGAAAAGAGAAACAAAAAAATAAATTATAAATAATATAATCTAGAACCCTATATGTAGCCAGTTTTTGATATATGTTTTGAACACGTTTTCTAGGTTTTTAAAAAATCAATTTCTTTGATGTTTTTTTTTAAATAACTGAATTATAAATTTGAATATAGACATCGAAAATTAGATAAGTTGAACACTAGCTACTAGATATTATTTTAATTTAATTTTTCTAAAATGGTTGTAAGTTAATAATAGTGAGAAATTTGAATGTTAATTTTTCATTAAACATTTGTTTAGGATGATATCCCCTGAACAGAGAAATAACCCAAAATACATTCTACGCTGAAATAAAGAATCTAATATATTATATTATTAAAACAAGAATTTATTTATTTAAAACATTAAAAAATAATGTACCTATTTATTAATTATAATTTTAAAATTGTATTGACTTTTTTTAATGTGGAAATAACTACGTGTAGTTGTGTAGATATCTAACTAAAAAACTTAAAATAAGAAAAATGGGTATACAGGGTGATTCTTTTAACGTTCTCACCTCATTTTCTCTATGTATTTTGAAGGGAAATTATTGACAAAGTAATTTTTTTAAAAACTGTATTTTTTTAAACTTGAAATTATTTCATTACACTTTTATCAAAAGTTAAACAATGTTATTATTTTTATTCTTGTTATAAAAATCTTTTTTAGGTTATATACTTCTCTTAAATGACAACTTATATTTTATATTTGCTAATTGCTATACCGAAACAGATTATTTTTCTAAAACTTTTTGATGTAGATAGATATAAATATCATAATATATTGTATTAGTTATACCTATATTTAAACAGTTTAATATTTTAAAATTTAAATATTAGGTAGGTACATATGTGAAAGGACGGGAATACTTTTTACAGAACCCCGCATTACTTTACTCTTCTAAACTTTAAATGCTAATAAATAGTTGGTAGTTCAATTTTCGATATTGGTTCACCAAAAATTTCAGAAAAAAATATTCTGCGTTGAAATATAAACTTTAAAATCAAGATTGTCTTTGAATAAAAGTATAAAACTTAAAAAATGTCAATAATTCTAATTTTTTTTATAAAAAATATAGTAACATAAGTACCTGAGGTTTTATAAAGAGATAAATATTCACAAAGAAAATTAGATGAGCACGATAAAATAATCACTCTATACATTTTTGTTAAGGGGTATTACACAGGCAATATATTTACATACACACATACACTATTATTATATGTAATGTAATACGCATAATATCAAATTTTGTAAACATATACGAAATAACTGAAAATATTTGATGGCTTTATTTTTTTAATTTTCTCGAAGTAAATTCTTTGTTAAATGTACACATTTTTGTAGAGTGTTATAATTTTTAATTTAGATTTGGTTGAAAGTCGCTTTGAAAACTTGACATTTTTGTAGTATTCAAATGTATACCTATTTCAATATATAATCAATAAAGGAAATAAAGAAAATTGAAGGACTCCATAGAAAATCGTCCAATTCATAAATAGAATCCTCGATTTAAAATGCAAGATATCAGATTTTTACCACAAATTGTTTATTTTTAGCCCACAGAAAATATCCATAATTTACTTTCAGAAAAATATTTTTAAAACAATTATTACGTAACCGACAATCACTATTTTGTATAGATAAATAAATAATTACTATTAAAAAAACAAAAAAAACACTGGTTTGTGTGAAATATTTAGTTTTTGATTTAATTATATTAATCGATGTAGAATTGTAGCTATAAATACGTGTATACCCAAGAAAGCAGGAACAAACAAATTATGTAGATAGTTTTTACTTTAATCATTATAGCTATTCTAAAAAAAAAGCGATAATAATACAGTTCTAAATTTTAGTATATAAACGGAACAACCCACTAAATTCTAACCGATTATAGTAATAAACTTTCGTCTCTTACGTAAACAGTTGGAAACGTTTTTTACGATCTTTCTATCTATTTATAGATTCATATTTTCGAGTTTCAATAAAATTGTGATAGACAATGTTCAGATAGTTTGTTATCTTGATTCACCTTACTCCGTCGTTACGAGGCAACCATTTCGAAAACAATTATTCCGTACACGTGCCTCCTTAAACATCTCATAAGATTTTAACCGATCGTGCCATCGTAGTGTATTAAAGTATACCAGAATTATTCTCATTATTACAATTTATAGCTATAATGTATGTACAATATATTCATTAAATGAATATTCTGTTGTCAGTCTATACGATGTCACCGATTAATCAACTACGTATAGGTACTTCAAAAACAACGGTGACCTATAATAATATGTCAATGAGACGATAACGCACAGTACACAAATGATCCTATTATACCGAGGTTTCAAATTCACCGAGTTATCATCTTGATATCTCGATTAAACCTTATAAAATTTAATCAATGCCCCATGTGTTCAAATATCTAGGTCTTATAGTACTAAAATTAGCAATCAACCTTGTTAGTTTAGTGCCATGAACTATTTAGATAAAAAAAAAAAAAAAAAATCCGTTTGTCCGTAAACGAAATTAATTTTTATCAAAAGTAAAATATTCAATATCGAACATTCAATAGAAATATTATTGAAATTAATATGAATATAGACTACGTGTATAGATATATAATATTATAAACTGGAATATAATATAAAAATAGTATATTATTTATTTCTGAGATTTCGCATATTATGAATAAAATAATGATGATATTTTACACATTAAACATACTACTAGACATTGAACAAAAAATAAACGCGTCAATACAGAGAATAAAAATGGTTTGAAGTTTAACGAGTGACAAAATGCGTCATAGTAAAAATATACTGCAAAAATGTGCTGGTTAAAAGACAGTTTTCTCTCGTTTTCTCAAAACCAAATTGATTTTGAAATCTCTTGCATGTATACATTATTATAATATAATATATTTTATGAGTTATCAAAACTAGGTTCTGAAAAACATTTTTTCGAAAATTATTCCTGAAATCCTTAGCTATTCAAGATGGATATATAATGTAATATTATGCTGATCGGTACGAAATTGTAAATATCAAATATAGACTATGGGGAAATTAACTATCGAAGTACTAAAGTTAATCTATTTTGTCATTAACTAACTATAAGTAAACTAGTTCATTATATTATATATTATTTATATATGTAAATTGAATCTCGGGATTTTTTTCAAAATTAAGATTTGCTTTCCCAACTGCTTCCCTTACTTTTTTGGGTTAGGATTAATAATGGAATTGTTAAAGATATTGGGTTTAAAATTTTTTGGACTGTCCGAATTAATTTTTTAATTATACAATTTTTCATTTAATGTAATATGAAATTATAAATTTTTATAAATACATTTTACTCTGTAACAATTATAATGTTGATATACCTAAGCAGAGCCGGATAGAGAAGGAACCGGTCCACCGAGTTCTATAGGATTTTCACCTGCCTGAAAAGAATAGGCGGCCCTTTAAAAAAAATTGTAAATGTCACGATTCATTTTATGTTTTTACAAGTTATAAATTGTATAGGTACATATTATATTTCAACTATACATTACACATACATGTACATGTCAATGACGATCCATATGATAATATATACCAATTTGTATTTTTAAATATATTTAAAAACACCAATAACTCCCCATACCACGTCGAATACACCAGTCTTCGTCCGATCATTGAAGTTAAGCAACATCTGGCGTAGTTAGTACTTGTGGATGGGTGACCGCATGGGAATACTACGTGCCGTCGGCATGTTTTTTATTATTATATTTTATTCATAATAATCTCGTGTTATATTAAATGTTTTTATTTTTAGAAATCAAGTAGATACCTCAGGTTCTAACTATAATAATACTTTCGTTGTATAAATGATAAATTTCTAATTGTAGATCGTCTATCACGGACCTATTATAACTGTATAAAGTATAATATGATTTCACTAATTTGTATGTTTTTGACATTTTTTACAAGGATATTTTTCTCTTTTGTGTCATGTTGGACAATTTCCCCCCCCCCCCAAATGTATTCAAAAACTAAATTAATTTTATCGGTAATGTTATTTAGAATTTAATACATATTATCGCATGTGACGTTGTAAAACATTTTATTCATACACTTTCAGGAGGAGGGCCCTAGTAGAACGTGTGCATGTGTAAGCCGTTGGAATAAAGAGACGGACGGTTGTTCGCAAAAATTCATAGTAATAATAGTTAATTAGTTTGTAGTTTACATAGTAATATATTACTATGTTTTGTGCATTTTTGTGAACTCTCGTTCGCGTCCAGGCACACGTTCTACCATCAAAGTACAAAATGTAAAATCTCATGTTATAATCGGGTGCATTTTTTAAGTTAGTAAAATAAGCGACATAAATGCCGCCCAGTGAAAATATTTTGTCACTTAGCGGATTTTATTATTGAAGCCTAGGCCACATATTACATGTTTTAATTATAAATATTCCAATGGAAAATAATTGGGTAATGAATGGTTATGGAAAAATATATGAAACTGAATAGTGAATATATGCAAAGGCGTTTTTTAATAATGGACTTGTTGATGATTAATCAAGTAGGTACCTATTAGCTGTATACCTACTTCGTATTAAATGTACACAATTCTAAGGACACAATTATATCTCTAAGAGGGTGAGTGGCGATATAGAAAGTACTGTCAGAAATTAAAATATAGTTGAGTTTTGTGCGGTAAATTTATTGGTATATGTGACAAAAAAACGTCTGTAATCTGTATCATTATATACAGTGGTTGAATTGGAAAAAAAAATAAGGACGGACTCTGAGCTTAGTAAAAAAATCTGCGTTCCGGGACATATCATTAAAGAAAAAGTAAGACGTGGGGGACTTTGTCCCCCACACCCCCTATCCAAAGTTTCTTTGGACATTTGGACATTTGTAAAAACATTTTAGATTATTATATAACATGGATAGAATAGAAAAATCCAAAATTTTTTTACATCATTGTTGGGGGGTTACATATTTTCAA
>JAIPRL010001752.1:0-74038 GCA_025469235.1 Pemphigus obesinymphae | reverse complement strand
TGTGTGTTGTGTGAGAGGCCGTCCAGGTCTTCTAGTCGTTCTGTTACATTCACGGATTCACAAAACAGCTCTCCGGTCGTAATAATAAAAATAACTAAAGTGTATCATCCTTGTTTCCGTCATAGTCGCCGTTTTATAATTCCCATCCTTGTCGTTGTCGTCGTCACTCATCTCATACTGCCGACTCAAATAAATTGTAAGGTGCAAGGAATTTAAGTTGCCTAACCACCAGGTTTGTCCGGCGTCGGTTATTTAGGTTGCCTGTCCTAAAAATTATACGGCACGTATGTTGGGTTGCCAACCCGGGAAAATTTTCAGGCGAACAGTGATCTATTTATTTTTATCGTGTGGCTTGAAGCCACTGGTCCTTCCGTCTGTCGTGCGACCTGCACATACAACCTAATTCCACAAAAAATATTAACTTTTACCAATTAAAATTAAATATTTTTTGTGGAATTGAGTCTCATTTTATTATTACTTTAGTTACTTCAAATAATCGTTCATATTTCTTTAAATAAACCTATACATTTGAATGGGCACTGATGATTTCAAGAAAATTATAAAAAATTTGTCATTTATCAAAATATAAGTAATTATTTGGTTTATTGAATGAAACAAAATGTAATAAGTACAAAATTAATCATGTATTTATGTATATATTCTACATGTCAATGTGTATTGGTGCTACAGTATTTGTGGGTTAAAAAAATAATTGTAATAGTCAATTCATATATTTTTTAATGCTATTAAAAAATTGTTCCCACATGACCATGATTTAAGTGTATCACTTATTAACAATGGTCACGAAATAAAAAAATTATATACCTGTATATTTAGTTTATCTCTATTAAATTATACTAATGTGAACGATTAATTGATGTTAATTATTATAGAATTGAATGATCAATTATTATTATGTCTTCTTTTTCTCATTAACCTTCAAACTATTTTTATATGATAATTAAAAAAAAAAAAACCAAAAAGTGTATTCCCCCAAAAAAGTATGATAATCGTCAATTCCTAATGTTCCCAAACATTTTAAATTGGTATTGTATGTTTATTATCTTAATTATTTTATTCAACTGTATGTCATGTGACCATTTAATTATTTGCTATTGTAAAGAGTACCTATTGGAATATACACCAATTATAAATCAAATGATTTACATAATATTTTGTTCGTTTTCAATATTATATGTCATAAACTGAACATTCAATAAAATATACTGTATAATATTATGTAGTAACAACTGTACCTACATGAAACTGAGCTATTATAAATATATCATATTAGATTTTAATATATTTATAAGGTCACACTAAATCATATTTATTTCTACATTTTATCTTCAATGTAATGTTAAACATAGATAGGTACTGAGTAGGTATATAATTAATATTAAGAGTTATGTATACTACACCGAAGCTACGCTCAGAATCGTTTTATTGAATGCAATGATTTATCATTGCATTCAAATGCAATACATCCACCAAGAGTATCCTGCCCGGTAGCGAAGTGCATCCACCCATACTGACACCCGACGAGCGAAGTGCTTCCACCCCCTACTGACCGGCTTTTTTTTTTTTTTTATTATTCTGTACATTTTACACCTACGGAGTAATTAAAAATGAAAAAAATTTTTTCGCCATGTTCTTCTGTGGATGGGTACGTATAACGTAATATTAATTTGTTCATTATTACTATCATTCGAGCCCTACACAACCACGCAATGACATGCTTTCCGGTAATTTATAATTTACACATGTCTCCCATATCCTATATGTATCATTACTGTGAAACGCAAATGGCATACGAGACGTAAAACAAAACGTTTGTGTTTCGTTCTATTATTGTACCTAATGAGTAATTTCTCAAAAACAGATTTGTGGAATTGAATTGTTAAAATACGAATACAGTACATATTTTGTCAAAACGTTTATATGCACAATATGATATAGTTACTTAATTCGTCTAATGATGCGCAAAAATGCAATATTTTAACAATTACAAATACAAACTAGGTTATTAACGATAGAATGTAGTATTATAATATTATATAATCACTAGTACACCCCATCATCGAATAAATAAAAATACAACATAAAATTATTTTTAAAATAATGCTTTTGTACTTTTTGTAAAATGTTTGCAAAACTTTTATTTTGAATCTCAAAGTCACGTCTTTAATCTATAATATACAATAACATTTAAAAAAAATACCGTTTACCATACTAAAAAGTGGTCAGAAAGTTTTGAAGTTTGTTCCTTGTCAATACTGTGTCATGATAAAATGTTGGTGTATATGTCAGGTCTTTTGTATTATTATCTTCCAATTTAAAATAATTTTTAGTCATTTCCTTAGTTTTCCTTTACACTTAAGAAAACTGCTAGGAAAATCTAAAAATTAACTCTTTAAAATTAAAATACCACTAGAATGAATTTCGGACCAGAATGCTTTTTACCCAAAAAATTCAATCCGAAAAATGTATACATATTACGAGTACCTATATAAAAAAAAAAAACATCGATGTAAAATCAATACTTTTTTCGCTACACTTAAAAACTAATAAAATTAAAATAATACATCTTTTTTTTTAGATTCAAAACGTAGAAAAAATAAAAATGAGCAAAAATTGTTATAAAATAGAAAATTAAAATTTCAGAAACTTGAAATTTCCACTAATTATTTATTATAGTAGTATATTGAAATATTTCAAATCTTATTTACCACATTTCAGTAATGTTTATAAAAATTTCAATTTCAATTTTTTTATTTATAGGTACAATACGTGACTAAGTGATCTAAGTGCCAAAAAAAAATGTTTTGGGAAATAAGAAAAAAACTATTCCATTTTACACACATACACAAACATACAAACAGCTCCATCTTTAGGCACCATCTCATCTAATTAAAACTTTGGAGTTAAATCTTTTGCACAGCGTTGATGGGACCACATATAGATAATTTTGATGTACAAAACTTTAGTTTTGAATTTTTAGCACTTAGATCAATTGACCCCCTCACACCCTACATAATATGTAAACACACATACAAATTATTGTAGTTGGAATTTTAAAAAGGTCGATTTTCGATTTTCTCAATAGTTTTAATGTAAAGGTAAACGATCGAAACTAATAGTAAACTGTTATAAAATCAAAAAATATTGCACAGAGCTTCACTCAGAATCGTTTTATCAGTAGAAATTTTTCATAATTTCTTAAGTTCAAACCAAATGCATCATCTTCACCTCCCCCTCCCCCATTTATGACTATGGGCAATTTAAATAAAATTAGACAAAAACGAAAAAAAATACATTTTCGTACAATTTCTATAATATATTATATATATATATATATATATATAATACATATACATATGTATATGTTGTCTAAATACCATATTTTATTGCAATTAAAGACAATTTTACCATCATTAACAGCTATCAGAAGACGATTTTATATTGTACAATATCCATTCATTTTACTCTCTGTAGATTTTGTACCTATACAAATATTGAATTTTAATATTATTTAATTAGTTTCGCTTTTTTCTTCGTACTCTTCAACGTTATTATATCGTTTAAGCGCTTGTAAGGTATAAGGAATATTTTTTAGTAATTTTTATATAAATATATCGTATATTTAACGTGAAATTAAATAATCTAAAATAATTTAAGATATTTAGATTAAAAATCTAAATATGGTTAGGTACTTATTTCTCTTGTTTTTTGATAATTCTATACGTGATGTTTACTTATTATTATCATGGATTAAATTCGATCAGGAATTTATTGTAGTTTTTAAATATTTTATTTTTAACTGATAACATACTTGCATGATTTATTATTAACTATATAAAATATTTGAAATTTTAGAATGGGGTGTAAAAAAACATGTGTAAGTATATATCCATTACCTGCAGTACGACGGGAATTATATTTATTCCTCATAAATTCACCAAAGGACGGTCGTACTTTTACCATACATTAAATTCAACATATAAATATTATATTATATGAAAATATAATTTTGAAATTGAACATGATCTGAAAAAAAAATTTTGGTATGTATTTTTTATAAGCGATGGACAATATATATGCCATAGAATGCGCGATCGTTTTGAACAAATAAATAATGATTGACTTCATCAATTTTCAGCTACCTATAATGCGTAAAACTCCAGGATTTAATTGACCATACAGTTTGTTAAATTTTTCAATCGATAAATTAATTAAATATATCACTTTTTGAAAATCAAAGTATAATACTAATAAGTAAATGGAGATTTGATGGTATTATATCAGAACAGTTCCAATATAAACAAAAATTCTCCGATACATATTCTGCGGAGGGTAATATATTTTTTTCATTAGTTAATATTATATTTTTGAATGCTCAAAGTAATATAAAACTTGGAATTTAATAATAAATTATGAAAAATCCCAAAACATTTTCTATTAAATACTATTGAGCTATTCAACCATAATTTAAAAAACAAACAACTGAACTCACACGAAAATAATTTGATAATATATCGGATCAAATAAAATATAGAATATTCAACAGTTATACAAAAAAAAAAATTGTTTAAAATTAAACATGAATCGGTATTATAAGTATAATTAATGGTAAAGCGTGTAATGCTATTAATGAACATTCATCAAGTCAGGTATGCAATGTTTGTCTTGCTGCTGCAAAATATATGAATCACATTGAAATTGTTTGGAGAAGGCCCACTAAATTCTGTAACTTATACCTATATGGTTTTTTGACGTTACATGCCTGGATTAGATTTTGTAAATGTCTTATACAAGACATTTTTTTTCCAAAATGACAAATTAGAGGTGAAGATAAAATGTAGTTAAAAATAAATAAATACGATTAAAATTCAAAGAACAAATGGGATTTTTGATCGATATTTCACGACCAGGTGGAAGTGGTTAGTCAAACGATGGTAACACTGTTAGAATCTTTAAAAATCACGAACCTTTGAAAATATTTTGTTCGACAAAGCAGAACTATTGAATTGGAAAATTATTGGGATGACTTAAGCAAAACTATAACTAATGTATATAGTTACAGTTATGAATTTATAACAATATACATAATGACTCGTACGGCACAAACTTCGGATAAGTATATATTATATACATCACGATAGGTGGTAAAAGCTTAACTATTATTATTTATTACCCAAAACAGTGTAAAAGTGAACCTTCCCCTTACAACCTGTCTGTTACAGAAACAACGGATTGAACAGCTAAATGCTTAACACACAAAAGATCTCATTTCCGTTTCCATTGTTAGATCGTTTTCATATTAATGTGTATATATGTAGATAAATTATAATACTATACCAAACACGCGATGTGCGCCATATGACTATATATATATATATACTTTATTTGAATATCGTGATATTTAAGACGCGTATTTTCTTTGCACAAATAATTGTGAACACTGAAGGTATAATTATCGTATAACAGTCCAAAAATTACCAAAATGTTTATGTTTCATTTATTCATTTACAAATATGTTAATCACATAAATGATAAAACGTATAAATAATAATGTCCATAACTGCGGTACAGGTAATCCGCGGTTAATATTTGAGCATATTATACGCAACAACTAACAAGCGCGTATTGGGCTTAAGGGAACGACAATATAATACCTGACTCCGGACTCGGTTGTCTTATCGTCTAACACACACGCGACATATAGTAAAATCGGGTTTTGTGTTTTTCGTGAACAATTGGTCGATTGTAGGATATCATGACCGTAATTATCGTAATTAATAAAGACAACACAATCTATGACGTGTAGGAATTGGTTTTTTCATAAATTTAATTTAAAGTTTTTACAAGTGCACGAATAACGTGATAATTAAATTATGAACGTTTTGCTTAAAATTCAATCTGTTGAAAATACAATTCCTACATGTCATAGATTATGTTCTCTTTATTAATTATGATAATAAGTCATCATATAATAAAATCCACCAATTTTTCGCGAAATTGGAAATACAAAACTCGATTTTACTATGTTACAAGCGTGTCAGACAATGACAACTGAGTCCGGTACTACGTCCCCTTAAGAAACCCCTGAATTAACATAAAATAAAATGAATTTCGATTTAATCAAACATGTTCGTTTACAATTTGTAGAAGAGGAATATTTCAAGGACATATCCCTCCTTGATTGTTTTTCTTTTTACGACCTTAAATTTTTCATAATATTTAACAATTTTTGAAACATATATTAGACGCTACCTTATGATGACTATATTCAGTACAGGCACCTATCTGAGAAAATTTTCATCTATAAAATTTAAAAAGAAAAAATAGAAACACTGATTAAAGTATAAGGTATACATTTTAATAGTTCATTGTGTTATTTAATACGAAGGTAATAATTAACGTTATTTTCTCTACTAAATGGACTGTTGCTGTATATAGCAATAGGCATTAGGTACGTCAAAAAGTTTCACTTCAGGCCGAGAAAGTTATAACTAGACATTGTGGCTCAAAAGTTTATATAATTTCGTATAAAGTTTTAGTGAGCTTATTCTATCAATAGTGTTAATCAATAACCCAGGAAGATGAGCAGATAATACTACCAGGACTCCAGCTTATTTTTAAGTGGGGGTCCCATAAAACGAACAATATAATTTGTTAAATAATATGACTACTAGTACTAATAATCCATTACAGATTTACATTTAAGTACTAAAATTACTAATTATTTTGTTACTATAACTGTTATTTTAAGTGACCGCTTAATTCAGGTAATATTTTGTACTACAAAATGTGCTAACTAAGATTGCAAATAATTTAATTGATGTGAATTACATAACCAAATCAAATATTATCAAAACTAAAGAGAACATTATTTTTAAGAGCACCTCGGGGTTGTTTTCGAAAAATTAATTTTTTATTATTATTATTATTATTATTATTTCTGTCAAATTCGTACGTTGGCCCGTTCATTAGATATATAAATATTACATTTAAAATATTCTTAATTTTGCAATGGTTTGTATAAAAAATAAAAATCACCCCTACTCATCGGGTTTCTTTTTTATACTAATACTCTTAGAAAAATGTATAAATATAAAACTATATTATATTAAATAATAATTTTGTCCCAATTATTATTCGTACCAAATAAATGAAAAAAAAATTTCCTGGTAATGCACATTTCCACAAAAATGTTTTAAAAATATAGAAACGTTAAAATTAAATAAATGCAATTTAAAAATACAAAGCTAAAAACGTCGATAAATTAAAAATAAAAATTCAATTGAATTTTTGAATTGCATAGAATCTAATAAAATTTTATCTCTAATAATAACGAAAATTCCGGCATTTGCCTTTAATGAATATTATTTATTAAAATAGTGGGAGTATACCTCGGCACTCTATCCCCACTATACAGACGCATTAGATTGTTTATCTGTCAACTAATCGATTTTTACCTCTAAACATTGTAAAATATATGGGTGTCAATTTTTTTAAAACTCTTCCATCCCAGAAAAAAAAATTGAAAATACACCACTGACTATAATAGTAAATATGTTAAATTTCAAGGATCTAATGATGCGTTCACCTAGGGCAGTATGCATTTAATAAGTTTCACAGGGCCCAAAAATACAAAAATCAACAAAAATTACATAAAATTATATTTTCTACTAGTGGAAGACTTAAGTACCGAAAATGAAAAATTTTTCCAACAGATACCTATGTTTAATTTTTTAATCAGAGGAGGTTTTAACTAAAATAAACCTAGTGTGAGTGTGATTTCCTGTATCGACGATAAGACGTACGAGAGGCTATCTTAGCTAACTTAACGGCTCACTTGGCAGCTATACAATAGCTTCAATATGACCCATCCCTTCCCATTGAAAATTCCTGTGAACGTCACTCAAATAAAAAAATGATACATTATCATTGTAATACATATTTATTAGCACATAACATAACAGAAGCGTTACTTATGCCGGGTTGCATAAAACCAAATAAACCAATCATTAAATTTAATGAAAATTAATTAAGATTAAATAACTTCAATAAACTGATTGGGTTGCATAAATGATGTATTAAAAATATTGTTTTATATCCTATATCTGTTTTTGATTCTAAGTAAATATCTTGTCATAAAATAAAATATGATAACAGAAGACATGCATATTTTATTTTCAATTTCAACACCAGCCTTTACTACAAATTACAGAACAAAAAACTACCGATTTATTTCTATATTACTTTTCACGTAATTTATTTTAGTATATTTGTAACTATTTCATTGAAATCATTAATAAGTACCTACTAGACATTTATTGTTGGCCATTAGGTAACTATAGATATTACCCCTCCACCCATTAAACGGACATTGCTATACAAGTTTGTATTTGTAAATTGATTATTTCGGAAATATATATAATATTGGATGTAGGTAGGCACCTATCGATCAATTATTGAAAAACATAACTAGAAATGGCATTTGAAGTCAGAATCATCAAACTTCTCAAGAGGATTAGAACTATCTCGAAATAATCTTGGTCTTGGTATATAAAATAATGAATCTAAGACAAGAATCTGATATATCTGAACTATCCGACATTAAATCATTATCTTCTGTGTTATAACTAATAACTGAAGGTTAATTATGTTTTAACTATGTTAATAATGTTTTAATACTAGCTGACGACAGTCATTTTCCTGTTCGATGATCGTGTATTTTTAAACATTATGAACTCGTATGTACCTACTAAATACAATTGTAATTCAGTGATAATATCAAGTCATTATCACGGTTGTAGATATCTTAAATTGTGGTCATTATATTACTGATAACGGATAATATGCGCACGCATGTAGCCAAAATATATGCTACAATGAGACGCTCATGCGGTATTAGTGTGATGAGACAAATGTGGTGTACCAGCTAGCAGTTGTGTTCATATAAGCATCGTGTACATTCATGATAAGTACTAGAAACGATACGTCATATTTGTTTGTTATGTTATTTGTATACGTTCCCCACCACCCACTGGTATATCAAAATGCTGTTATTACAACAACAATATCTAATCGTTATCATATACATTTGTTCGACATCAAACAATGTAGGTACCTATGAAACATACGATTAAAATTAGTCAATATGGCAAGTCGCTAAATATTTCAAAGTTCTAGAATCGATCTTGCCAAGAACGTTAAATTATATCTAAGTATATCGTATTGGCTGGTACTACGCCTGGTATATTCGTTTCTATTATATTATATAATGTGTAATACTCATATATGATCACGTAAATAATTAATTATGATAAGTGGATATTGGAAAATAATTCGTAAACTTTGCGTTCCTTGCGGGAAAAAGCGAAAATCGCTTTGACGTCAGAACAAGCTGACATAATAATCGGAATCATATTAATTATTATTTGCAATGTAAAATATATACCTACGTATTTTTTGATTCTATTTTTTTTCTATAAAAACGTATTATTGTTTTATTCGTGGAATAATAATCATGCTTGGAAGACGTGGTGGAAAAGGAAAACGACTGTAATATATTATTATACATGTATATATATATAAGGTAAATACTTAGTAAACTTAATTCGTAAATGCCTTGGTGGCTATACAGACGATTTTTATCTGCGAGGGGATCCCGACTCTAAATCGCCCCCGAATATAGATCACCTCGACTAACACCCGGCTTTACGCACCATCTGCATGTGAAATTCACGATTTTAATATCAACGGCCATCGTAGCGAAAATGTTCGCAGAGAATTAAACGTACCTGATCCACAGTGGTTAGGTACATATATGTATATAATATTTGATTAAATTGTACGCGAATCAGACCATAAAAGCTTAAGAAATTATTCGCGTATACCTACCCATAAAAACCACCTATAAACGGAGTTGTCAAATGTCTGTTTTATATTTTCAAATTCATTTCAAATGGAAATAACACCGTTTTTCGGATTTATTAAGCGCGTTCTAAACGATAATAAACGTGTTTAAAACACTTGTATACATATAAGAGCACATGACGAACGAGAACTCGTTTAAAAAACAACATATTAGAATATTGACAAATACCTACTTTTTGAAATGTTCAAGTGCAAAATCTAACATTATTCCGCAATAATTATTAGAAATATTATAATATTATATTGTACGCGTTATATTGCAACCATTACGGATTTATCCGCGAAACGTCATTTACATGAATATTTTAAAATCATTATTGCCAACTCTCCGAAAACACGACGCGAGATAAATTGTTTGCTGTTTTTTTGCGAATATTACCGATTTAATAGTGACGCCTATCATTAATGACACGTTTATTTTATGTGGCCTATTTCTGTTGTTGTTTTTCGGAGAGGAGAGGAGGAAAATATAATAATATTTATAACGCTAATCTAACATTAATTATGATACGTTTTTAATTATTCAAATAATACATAATAATATTATATAGAGAAATTTAATCAGTACATGCGTATTTACGAGGGCAGATTATGCAGATAGATCTGCTCCCGAATGATCTTTTATTTTGCCATATTATGATACTGTATTATTCTACACTACTAGTGGTAAAAGTAATAAATGTAAGTATCAAATCATTGGGAAAATGTTTTTTTTTTTTTAATTTCCAGTATATTTTGTAATTGGGTTAAATAGTAGGTACCTACGAAAAATGGCAGAAGTTCGAAAGAGTTATTTATTTTTAGATAAATAATGAATTTCTATTAACTACTCGTATAAAAAAAAATCAAGACGTTACTATTTTTGTCTCTACCTTATAGTCAGTGACAAACTGAGCCGGAGTGCTGAAGTGTGATCGCATAAGGATAAGTCATAAATAAAAAAAAAATTATATATATATAGGTATATTTAAGAGCTATTTAAATAAAATAACTAAAATAGTAATGATAGATAGTGTATTAGGTGAGAAATGAAACGTCTATGACGTGCCTCGATGATGTGTACTTGGTCCGATTTTATTTATATTATACCTAAATTATAAATTATATATTCAATTTCAAAATTGATGGGACAATAATCACGTATGCAGATGATATTTACCATGCTTTTTTCTGGTATCACATAGCGTTTTATTTTATGTTTGTTAAAAGTCAGAAAGTGAACTAAAATAAGTTGTTGGTTTTTAAGTTTAAAAATAGTATTATTAAATATTAACAAAATTGTCTTTACGACCTGTACTGTTAATAAATATAATAATCATTTCGATTAATTAATTGTCTATTAATGCAAAATAAGAAACAATATAAGCAGTAATGACAAATGTAAATCAATATCAAAAATATCCTGTACTTGTTACGTTGAGTCTTACATTTAACGAATACTTAAGAGGACGCCGCGCCGTACCTATACATTTTCAATGAAAAACTTGCATTACCATTTTTCATTTTTATCAACTTACAAACATGTTAGAAATACGAAATAAAAAAATATAGTAGAGCATATAACGCTAAAATTAAGTACACAGATACATCTTTTGGTCAAAGATGAACATATATGAAGGGGCGAATACAAGAATGAAAAGTTTGTGTGAAGACACTAAAGATTTTAGTGTCAAAGTGTACCAGAGTTCGGCTTTGAATTCGCACATATTATCCTTGACAATAAATGAAATAATAAAGAATTTACAGAATGAGGTAGGTACCATAGTAATTACTATTTGCAGATTATATAGTAGTAGTATGAGAAGGACCTAAAAAAGTCCAGAGAAAATGAATTATTAATTAAGAATTTGTACGGGTAATACAGAATATTATATCGAGTATGATTTCGGAGAAAAGAATCACGAAGCTAATAAGGAAAGGCAAGTAATGAATTTGAGTGAGGATGGAAGGATGAGGTTGAAAGGATCAAGTATCTAGAATCCATTCTACAGAAGAATGATGATTTCAAGGGAGATATGAAACATAGGGTAAACTATAAAGTATGGATGGATGAAGTGGAGAAAAGTGTCAGGTATTTTATATGTCAAAGGATCCCAATTAGGTTAAATGCTAAATTGTATAAAACAGTGGTGAAGCCTAATATTATGTACGGATCAGAATATTGGACAATGGACAGGAAGATAGAACAGAGGATGAGAGTAACAAAGATGAAAATATTAAGGTGGAGGAGTATAGTAAGTGACTAGATAAGATAAAATAAGAAATAGTATAGGAGTTGCTTCAATAAATAATAGACAAAATGAGAGAGAAAATATTGATATAGCATGTTTATGGAGGGAAGAGACAAAAGGAGTAAGGTTAGTAATGGGAATGTATGTTGAAGTCAAAAGAAGAAAACGATATCTGAAAAAGAGGTGGAAGGTGGTTTTAGAATGATATGAGATAAGCGAGTGTAAATAAAGAGGATAGGTATATAGGACATATCTCGATAATATACGCCACGCGATTTGAGCGTTTATTATTTTTTCGCATAGTCGCCATCAATATAATAATATATAAGTAATAAATATCCTTTTCATTTTCATTTTTCTGACTTTCTATCGCATGTAATATACATAAGTAGAAAGTATATCATGTTAAAAACTGAATGTCTTCTATACTGAAATGTTATTTTAGGAAAATTAGTTCCAAAGAAAACTAGGATAAATATGCTAAATATTAAGACCAGTAGGTTCGAATGTGTCCGAAGAGTGAGATCATACTTAAAAAAATGTAATTAAATATATAGCAGAATGTATAGACTGTGCAGTGTGCAGACAACGATAGAACATCAAGCAGTTTCACTGATGGCACTGCGTGATTTCGCCGCGGTAGTTTAAAAGATGTATGCCACACGGACAAAAACCCATAGTAGATCGGAGCCTTACATAGATAATGGACATTTTTTTTTAAATAGGTCATTACAGACAGTGATTTATAGATTCATTATAATGGCATAGGTATTTTATAAATATAATATTTAGTTGTTCAAAATTGATTTTACTGGAATAAGTTCATAATATTATAATAATATACTGTTATACTTGTTTATTAAGTTATGTAAAGTATCCCAAATAAAAATTATTGCTAAGCGTTATACATAGTAGGAAAGAAGTTAAACTTTAAATAACTTAATATTCTGGATAATGACAACATAATTAATATTCAAAATTTCTTTATAACATGGTACTGAGTACCGTAAAAAGATTTCTATAATTTTGAAGATTAATAAAAAAAAATCACAAAAGTTATACAAAATTTGTTATACAGATTTGTTTATACCTGTACAGAATCAAAGTAAACAATGTATTATGGTTATGTTTTTAACTGATTTTAAATAACTATACGAAAATAATTTTCGTATTAACAAATTAAAAATATAGTTTAAGAAAAATTTCTTTTGGGTAAACATTTAATTGTAAAAATATAAAAATAAAACATTATTTTGAAAATCGAATTCCAACAAAAAAAAAAAACAAGAAAAAGTATACATCTGTAAAATGGTATGTAATTTATGTCTCGAAATTTATTATAATTTGGTAATATTTGAATTACAAAAGTACTATCTTGCTACAAAAATGTATTAGTGAGCTTAATTTTTAATTTAACTTAATTTCCCTAGTTATATTTTAAATATAATAAAAATCGATACTCAATTTATTTTTTATAATGTAATTACATATTAAAGTAGTATTTTAATTTTTTGAGTAAAATATGAATTGTATGAATTGTAAAATAATTATTTGGAGATTTTTAATAATTTAATTTTTTAATTTATAAAATATTTCTTCGAAAACGATTATAATTGGGCTTTAAGCGGTTATAACCGGAATCCAAAATTTGTAATTTTTAAGCACGAAAACCCAACCCAGAACCTAAAAATTAATTTCAAAACCCTAACCCCTATTGGAACCGTTAAAATCATATAAAGGTTCCAGTTCCAATTTTATATCCATTAAGGATCGTTTTAATTTTGGTTTCCGTCTAATAAAACTCAAAACACTCAACTGCAGGGGTAGGTTTCGTGATTCATATCTACTACAAAAAAAAATGTTGAATATATTACCTATGTATATTACAGTATTAATTAATAATTAATATATTTGTTTGACGTCAAAAATCGCTATGTGTAAACGTTTTTTATAAGAATTTTATTTTATAATATACATACAAAATCACTATATTTTAATTAAGTATACAAATTAATTAAAACAATCTGGAGAAGGGAATATTTCTGGCATTACAACTCTCATATCTGCACCGGACAAAATAATTAGTATATCTATTACAACACTTTCTTCGTGTTTTTATTTCTTATTTTATAAACTTTGATGTTGTATTTTGTTTAAGTTGATTACCTATATTATTATTATTATTATTATTATTTACCACGAAAAACCTTTCTTTTTTCGACATCCGTTTGCACTTGTTTGTACATAGGCACGCTTTTTGAGGCCATAAAGTCAACAGTGCACATTTCGCAAAACACACACTGCATTTCCATGATAAACATACGATATATATAAGTACCTATTATTAATGATTTACCTACATATATCTTGCTACAAATACAGATAAATATCACAAAAACGTGCACTGTTGCAACTATTCCATACTCGGAGTATATTATTATATTATATTTTTATACGCACATCGCACATCGCACATGTAACGTGTTATGCAAAACTAGTTTCAACCATCGCGGGTCATTTTTTAACAAGGAATGTTTATTTAAATTTTCCTACGATATTCATATTAATTCTCTGATATGTGTTGTATATTATGCGAGCAGCTGGAAAATACGAAATCACACCAGTGGTTTAAAATACCATTTCAGACGGACATAAAAGTAGGTAGATATATATTATGTATAAAATGAATTTTTATACCTACGCTTAACATACACACAGAGAATAACAGAAAAACAAAAATAACAGTATCCTCTCCCCCCCCTACGATTCACGATAACACGAACAAATATGTATTATGATTAGATCGATTAAAATGTTTATTTTTTTTATCAAATGTTAAGAAAAATATGGTTTCAGTTAACGTATGAGCATATTTTATTGAAATTCTCTGACTATATCTGTACATAAAATAAAGTTAAACATTAGATTTTTAATAAATTGTATTATATCCACTAAACAAAAGTAGTCAATCCAATCGTCGTTTATGAAGTTAAATTATAATAGGGAGCAGCATCAGTGACGCAACTAGAATGTATTTTCGAGAGGGATTATTTGAGCTATACTTTGGGGGTAACTATTTTCCTAGTACCAATATTCAATTATTATAAAAGGGTAGGTTTATCAATAATAACATTTTTGAAGGGGTAATATCATGTCGTCCCGGAGAGTTAAAAACCATTTCAAAAAATGCGCTTTTTAAGAAATTAAACTGCATTCGATGATTAAATAAAATAAATATATAAATAAAAAAATAATGAAAATAAAATAATATAAAATTAAGATAATCGAATTTTAGAATTGTTATTTATTTTAAAATATTTTATTAATTGTTGACTATTATGAATTAAATGACTCAAAATTAAAAATTGCTATAAATGGCCCAAAATCGGGAAAAAAATGTCTAAATTGTTTGCCATTATTATTTGCTAATATACGTATTTGGTGAAAATTTCAAGTTTATACTCGTAGATCAATTATTTCCTTATATTTTTATTATTTTGTTTTTTTTTTTTTTTTTTTGTATTAATATTTTACGTATATACGTTTGTGGTGAAAATTTCATGCCAACAGTATTGATCTGTTGGAGTTATGAAGAATTTTACCAAAATCTTGATTGATTATCGATTTTTATGCTAATTTTTTGATAGTTTTTTTTACGCGTTTATCGAAAAAATTAATATTAATAATAATAATGTATTAATAATTTAAAATTATATTTTTACACATTTTTGCTAAAAAAAAAGTTGTAGAAAAATTTAATTTGATTTTTAAAAAGTTCGAATTTTGTCATGTGTTGGTCTTTATAGCCTACCATATATTATCCAACCCTTTCAAAATAATTTGTATTCAACTTTTTAGAATTTGTAACCTCGCCATCTCAGAATTACAAATCAAATAGGTTACAAATTTATTAAGAGTGATTTTATCAACTGACAACTTGGGAGGCTAATTTGGGGAGCTAAGGGCTCATAACTTGGAAACAGCGAGGTCATAAATTCTAAAAATTCGTTTATAAATTTAGGTATAATTAGCTAAGTTGCGAATAGTTAATAGGTTACATATTATTTTTAGTTAACTTGGGGAATACTGATCCCCCACAATGAAATGATGTCATAATTCAAAAACAGTTAAAAGTTCTAAAAATGTTCATAACAATTAGTCATAATATAGGTATTACGAATTAAACAGAATAATATAACATGTGTATATAAAATATCCGTGAGTCACTGTGAAGTTGTCCCCCTATTGAGAAACCATCTGTATCTCACAAACTATAAGGTTATATATTTTGAAAAGTTGATTATATAAAGATTATATTTATTATAAATGATGAAAATAAGAAATAATTGAGTAACATGAGGAAGGCTAACATCGAATATTTGTCCAAGTTATTCGTTCGCAGTAGATAGATACTATAGTGAGTAAAATTCTACAAATGTATGAATTGCATTTTTATAGATAAAAATAGTACTTTTTAATTAGTAAACCCCAATACTTGTCAGTTGTCATGTATAATCTATCTTGAATGTATATAATATAATATAATTCCATTCTACTACAACAAAAATTGCATAGGTATTTACTGTAATATCCCAACTCAATTAAATTTAAAATTAAAAAATATTCAGCGATATTATTTACCTACTCGTCGTTTATATTAATTATGTTCTTAAATTAGCTATAACAAATTATAATATTTCAGCTCTAATTTCTAAAGATATAAATTAAAACTAATTCAATTATTACTACTATATGCAAGTAAACTAATATAATACCAAAGTAGAGATAACAACTAGGTATTTTACTAAATAAGAATAATAATATATATTATAAAATATTAGGTAAGTATTTCATTTACCTAGATACTTTTTATATAAAAATATATTTTATTTGTGCAAACTATAAACTGCAAAAAAAAAAAAAAAAAGGAATACCTACTTTATATTATGCAAAATTATTCTATTCTAAACATAAAACCTAACAAAACGAAACGTATACACATTTTATCATAAAATACGTTTAAACTATTATAACCTTCATATAATCATCACATGCATAGCTAACTGTTCAGGATAATATTAAAATTCTACGTTTAAACTGGTCAAATTATCATAATACAATTACTAATAATTTCTTAACAACAATTATTATGTATATTTTATAAATTATATCTAAATTTCCTATCAATATACACACTACCCCTGCAATTTATTTTATTTTTAATAGGTACTATTGCGATACTATGAACGCTTACATAAGTTACAATATTGACTGAAAAAAAAGTAACTAGTTAAATAACTGGTTAATCATAAAAAAATAAAATAAAAATTCGAAATTAATTCGAAATTTAATTCACATTAATTTTAATAACCCGTAAATGTTGAGATATCTCGAATTTAAAATATATATAATTTAGATAAAAATTTATTATATTATTATATTAAATTAAGTACCATTTTTTATAATTTTTAACAATATTATTGTTAATAATGTACCTACTACGTTTACAACGGA
This sequence comes from Pemphigus obesinymphae, assembly GCA_025469235.1. Taxonomy (NCBI): domain Eukaryota; kingdom Metazoa; phylum Arthropoda; class Insecta; order Hemiptera; family Aphididae; genus Pemphigus; species Pemphigus obesinymphae. Next base: position 56,348 of record JAIPRL010001752.1, on the reverse strand, counting down.
CTCCTATAAAACTGGATTAATAATAAATCCGAATTTATACTCGTCTAAATTTTCTCCAACATCAGTATTTAACGTTAACCTTCATCATAATAAAAATATATTTATATAATAATTTATAAAAAAAAATTATTACTAAAAACATATTTTATGTTTAATAACTGATTATATTACTGGTGTAAATTTTAAAAAAGCCGGGGAAATAGAGGTGGAAGAACTCTGCTTATCAGACAGGATACTCTTGATGTTGTATTTTAATAATTTTAAATATTTTGATAATTCTTTGCATTCGAAAAAACAATTCTAAGTGGAGCTTTGGTATAACTGTATAAGTATAACTATTATCATCGGTTATATTTTCAATATGTTTAACACCTTGTCTCGAAGAAATATATAAAGGAATATATATATATAAGTATATGGGCCGTCAAGTTAACTTTTTTCTATATTTTGCCGACACATTACTTAAAACGTAAATAAGCATACAAAACATAAATAATAAATATTTTGCTGACAAAAATACAAAAATATCAAAATCGCAGAATCTTTTCTAAGGATGACCTAATACCTAAACATAAATATGATTATGAGTGTGACCTTATTAATTATGATATAAATAATATTTATTTACAATAGCCCGGTGTAATATACATGACAGTTTTAATATTTTTTATTAACTTCATTAAACATTCAGTATATATAGGTCATTTTGTGTTGTGTCTTTCTTTATTGTTTTTTACTTGTCTGTTTTTCAAAAATTTCAAAATCTATAACTTTCCAAAATTTATATAAACACTTTTTAAAATGTTATTAAATCAATATAATAGTTAAATACATACCTGTGAAAATTACAAGTCTTTAGACACATTCCTCTCTCCCGAAATTTCAATATATTTTATTCCAAAATAATAAATGTTTTCAAAACAAGTTTAATGACTATATAAAAACAAATTATGACTACCGATTTTCAATATTTTCAAATAAAGATACATTCGATTAACCTTATATTAATTTTCAGGTCTTACCCAAAATTGTCTCTTTTAGGACTTGTACCTAAGACTTAAATCTAAAAATCTAAAATTTCAATAAATAGCCGAAAATTACAAAAAAAAAAATAAAAACTGTGAAAATTGTATTGCCATTTATATAATACTAAATTACATATTCAGTGTAAATTTCGAGATTTAAGAATTACTATATATTCGAAATTATTACGAAGAAATAACAAAATTGGATTTGGAATTTACTGTTTTTACGTCATTTTACGGTAGTTTTCCCTTACGCATTATAAAATTATTGGGAAAAATCGAAAAATGACCATTTTAAAGTACCGGCTTGATGTGATTTTCTACCGGAAAATGGGTAAACGTATGACGATTGAAACAAGTCTTCTGGTCGAAAAGTTGCTCGCAGAAAAATAAAAATAAACGCTATCGTAAAAACACCAGAGCTCCCTCAGAATCACAAAACAAGGTATTGGTATGCATAAAATATTCAACAACACGATTGAGCGTAGAATATTTTAAGCGACGTTGCCACACTGGATGTTTTGACGTCCAATTATTTAATTTTTAAGAATTTACTTAGCAGTGCCGAACTTCTGCCTAACCACGAATGTGCTCCGGCCAAATGCCAAAATGTTGAAGAAAAAAAAGTCATTGTCGATTATTTTTTTTATGTTCAATTACCTAAAAGGGACACTACTAATGGTAACCACCTTGGGGCCCCCGGGACTTTTAAGCCACGTCCTGCTCGCGTTCGTACATTTTAATTCGAAAATATCCCTCCTTCCCCCCCCCCATCATTTATTGTAAAACTTGGTGTGAATAAAAAATGTGAAGAAAAAAAAAAACAGGCCAGCATACCGTATACGCGACACCGACGACCGACCAAATTGATATACACGACGGTCAATCATCATCGAAGTACATTATAGGCACGCTCAATCGTGTTATGGAAAAAACGGTTTTACGCTCGTTTGCGTGTTTCTCCGGCGAGTCCCTCGACCGTAACCCTTTTACTACCGTCGAATAAATTTTACACCGAACACCGAAAAATGCTTTTTCTCAGTAGGTACGCCATTATAATGTTTACACATTTTATATAACTGTACTTAAATTATAAAATTTTTCAACGATTTGTGTACACAAAATTAAAACCCTATTTATTTGTTATTATCGTGAGAAAATGTATACATTACAAAACAGTCTACATTATATATATATATTATATAGTAGTCGGGTATAGGTATATATCCATATTGTTTTCAATGGTTCAGAGAAATTATAAACAATGTAAATTGCGTGTGATATAATAGTTATTTAGGTGCTTATTGCTTACATTGCGTTTATACGAAATATGTTTACGTAACGAAATCGTTAATGTAAAACAACAAAGAATATAATATAATATAATATAATATATATATATATATAGGTATGCGTTTGATATAATTTTACCGTGTTTACTAATCGAGTTTTACAGTAAAAATTTTGAATATTTTTCATTTATACATACCGTATTTTACATTTAATATTAATATGCTGTAATAACATTTTAGCGTACATAGGCAACCGCCTAGAAATTGTATACAAATTGTTTTTTTTTTTTTATTAAAATTAATAATTATTCTATTCCCAATAGGTATATTATACTGCAGTCGGTCGACAGTTAAAAATATATTGAATTCTAAATTATAAACGCATTGGCAATCCTTAATTCACATGATATACACGATGCGTTTGGTAGTTTTTGTGGTGTATTTATTTTAGGAATAACTTTCAACCGTATGAAACTCAAATAATATATATATAGTAATATAAACGTCACGTGTTGTATTTTAATAACACTAATAAAAAACAATACTATACCTAACCGCAATCACATATTTTGAATAATGGTTTATACCAAATCGAACAACCTTCTTTACTCGTTATACACATTTCTCGTGTGCAATATGTAAAATGGTAAAATATATAGTACGACAATTATTGTTCACCTACTAGTAACTATACCGTGACATATATGCATTGTATGAGAACAAAGAATAAATAATATAAATACGTAAAATATAGATCATTTCAATGTAGATACGAACACATACCTATAATATATTATTTTCGTTCATTTCAAACGATTTTAATTCATTAAAATCGTATTTGAATGAATTTCGATTTAATTATTATTTATTTTATACTTTAAAAAGTTACTAATTATTGTCAAGGGTAAACATCGTATAATTAAAAAAGTTAAAAATTTAAGTTTTTGTACACTTTTTATCTTAACTAGTTAATTTGATGTACTGTAAACTTATTAAATTATCCAGTTAAAAAAATCTGCTAGTAAGTTAATATAACTAGTTAATTTTGGTTCGTTTCGAAAATCAAAGTTCTTTAGGTACAAAATTGATAAAAAAAAAACACATTAACAAATGAAACTCATTATCTATCTCATTATTTTAGACATCTATTTTTTTCTCTACAATGAACTCTCATTGCGTTATTATTTAAACAAAAAATGATAATATACCTACCTTCCAAGAATAAAAATTAACTTAACTCTAGCTAGTTAATTTTATCGAGAATATTTACCCAATTTTGATTATTAATTATTATTGATTAATTAATACATACTCTAGTAATAAAGACAATATTAATGATATATTGATATATATATATAATATATACAATACCTATATATTATTAGTAATTTCAATTTGAGGTTTAAAATCCCTTCAAGCTCTTCAGAATATATAGAAAATAATATATATATATAAATTATAAATATGTCTAAAATAAAATTCAAAAATACTTCTGGAAAATGTTAATTTCTTAAAAAAAAAAAAAAACTAAAACATAATAACACGGAAAAAAGATTTTCCTGAAAAAATTTAAATATTAAAACTAAAAATTTGGACATTAAAAGCAGAATATTATGTTTATGTTGAAAATAAAGTATTGAAATAAAAATGTTATTGAACACTAAAAATTTTTTAAATATAACTCATTAACGCTAATTTTTTATAATATAAAAATATACAAATATCTACATGAAAATAAAATATGATTACGATCAAAGTAATTTAATGAACAAAAATTAACTCAAATATTAGTTAGGCTAAATTGACTAAAAAGCCTTCAGTAAAAATTAATATTTAACAAAAAAAATAATTTTAATTCTCTAGTTTTAATATACACATAGATAAAATGGAAAAAAAATTACTTGGCACAATTTAAAAAAAAAAAAGTTCATTATTTTCAATTATCAAATATTCAAGAGTATCTATATAATAATTTTCCCAAGATTTTAATTTTTTTAAATATAATTTCCTATTCATATTTATTATAATAATTAGGTAACTCACGAAAATCGTTCACCCCCGACGTGTTAATTTAACTAGATTATGTTTATAAAAATTAGGTGTAAAAAGTTAGGAGAATACAATGAAAATGTAAACTAATTAGGTATGTTTGAAAAAATAATTGAAAAAGAATTAACCGGTTGAGTTAAAATATTGAAAAAATAATTAACTTGTAACGCTTTAATCAGAGTTATTGCCAACCTTTAATTATAATATTTATTATCTTTATCGTGTTTATAATTTATATTACCAACACGTTCTGATATACTTATACCTAATGTTAGTTAATACAGATATATTTTAAATATTCTATAGCCATTCAATTATTTTCAGTGAAATATTAGTCTCCAGCAAATTACATCCGTTACGTTTCCGTACTATTTTTATAACAATATATGCAAGTAATACTGAATGTATTATATAAAATATATAAATATGACATAAGAACTTTTTGTACTATATGTACGATATAAAATATGTTTATCATTATATTTTTCGTATTAAAAATAATAATATATTCATAAAAAAAAAACCATACCTATCTAACATTTCATGGTCATTCCATTAGCGAATATAACATTATAATATAAATACGACTCTACAAATAAATTATAATATGCAATATATTATTGTAATATTTTCAATACGTTTTCTTTTCGATTTTTAATTCCCCCCAAAATATAATGTACGTTTGCTAATCAATTATACAATATTTTATTGTCGTATTATTCATTTTAAAAAACGAAAATAAAACTGTTTTATGTGGCAAAATATTGTAAGTATATTTTTTACGAACAACAATTACTATAATATTACATTATATATTATATAATTATATCTATCAATATAATACTAATTACGATTATTATAATGCCTAATATAAAACAATATTTGTATTGCCAAAAAAAAAAAAAAAACGAAAAATTATTTGAAAATAAATAAATGCTTAAAAACGATTTTAGAATAAAAAAAATAAAATAAAATAAAATCTACGACTTACAATGAATTTTCCGGTCAGCATCCAACGGCAAAATTAAAGGCACTCGAAAGATCCACAAGAGATACCTGTGTCCTATATTATACTCTTGTCTCTCTACGCTTTACTATAAAAATAAGATATTTCCGACTTCGTATGGGTGGAGCCTTAGTGTGTTCCTTAAAAATTGGCTACCAATAGAACATGTTTAGAGGAGGATATCGTTCGTTCTAAATAGATACCAACCCCGTACAGACTATGCAGACGAGTTTATTTTTGTCAGCATGTGTTTGTATATTATATTATGGACGTGAGCCGAAGGGCCCCCTGCGAAAAACTATACGTCGTAAACCAAATGTATGAGAACGTATATTTATTTTATTTTTTTTTTTTTTAAATACTTAACGAAATTCAATTTTTGGAATAATATCAAGACAGTATTATGCACAAGCATACACATACATAAATAAGAGTTGTGCTGTAGCTATAAATCGCAAAGTGTTAATACAGAGCAAATAATAAGCTATATATTAATATAGTATGTGTACAATGCGGGGTGTGATGGGCAACTTGTAGCTCAAAAAAAAACCACGAAAAATGCATACAAAATATGCACTTAAAATTAATGTTTAATGGTTTTTTTTTTTTTAACTATAATTACGAGATTTTTTAAAAATTCTTATTTTTATATTTTTAATTCATAAAATACATAACAAACAGCTTAAAAAATCAAGAGATATACCTTAACAGTAAAAAAAAACCTCCAAAATAAAAAATACATACACCCATCAACAATCAACATAAAACGCGTTTATTTCTCTACTCGTCTATTTTTGTGTTTGTATACAATAATATCAAAATACGTTGTTAGTTAGCTAGAATTTCGTTTGATTGTTTAAATATTCTCAAATGTTGTTCAGAACGAAAATGTTTTAACTAAATTATCTCCTTTTCTTACTGATCACTGATTTCACACATGTTAGAAGTTTTTCATATTCTATATTTTAATAATTAATAATCGGATTAAATCCAAAGATCAATCGACGCAGAAAAAAAAAATATCGTATTATAAAAAAGAAAAGTGATTTTTCGAAAAATTGTTCCATTTAATTTATATTTCATTCTCAGACAACGCTTTGCTTTCTAATCTAAAATAATACCACTACTTACACTATATTATATCCTGTCCGAATACCGACAAGGACTTTTTCTGCATTGTGATAGTTTTTTTTGAAATGCATTTTGAGAAAAATCGTATGTAAATACACCTACTGCGCCTATCTTTCCTATAAAGTTAAGCAAATATTAAATAAATGTTATAAATATTCGTGTAAGTACATAAATGTATTTATTTTATCATTTTCAAATTATATCTATAATATAATATATCGTACACATTTAATAGTATATATTTACCCGTACATTTATTATTATTAATTAATATTAATTAAGTTATTAATCGCGCAAATTTAATACGGTTAATACAACAACGTATCTAATAACACAATGCTGATTGATAACAATATAATATAGCCTGTGTATATAATATTATAATATGTTCATCCATGTTATATATATTTACAAAATTACAAACCGTACGGCAAAACAGTTTGTTAATTAATAGAAGTCGAAGTATCGACATTATAGAGGTATACACCTACACTTATCTAAAATCACCATCGACTATTAATTAATATATTGTCCTATGTCCTATATTTATAATAATATCTATACACAACGATAGTAATACTATATTACAATAATCATTAGTCGACGATATACGGTCAAAGTTTGATAGTGTCTAATATATTATACCTATACCTGCTAAGTACCTACTAATTTAAACAGATTGTGTCTGACGTACACAAATAATAAATATAAAACCATGTCCAAGTTTTAGTATTAATTGTCCGCTTTAAAAAAAAAAAAAAAAAAAGTGAAAATTGTACTCGGGTCGTAGAATGGCAAGGAAATCGTAGGAACCAGCTGACACTATAATATTTCTATAATAGATATATATATATCCCAGTTAAACATATAAAGTCTTATTAAGCATTTAGTATGGTTCAGTTTAATATTTAATAACCTTTCGATAAACGTAATATTTTCACAACTATTTAAAGTTTGATAAGGCATTGCCCGGAGAATTTAAATTCAACATTACCTCGCTAAGTGAATATTAAATATAGTCACAAGTATACGCTGCAAAAGTAATTTGTCCACTTGGGTCCTGGCGGCAGGGAGAACCGGCTGGATCGTCTATTACTACCTTTCCGCGAGAGTGGCATTTTGCTGTAAATTATTTTACAAAAAAAAAAATCCCAATTCCAGCGACGGGATTTGAATCTCTGACCATCCTTATCACCTTAACAGTTTTTATATTTATGCTTAAAAGTGTTTCAATGTTTACTTTCATCTATAATAATTATTAAATATTAAAATATTTTCAATGTAACAACTAAACATTGAAATATGATAAAAATTAATTATAACATTGTTTTTAAAGGTTATATTTCATTATCAAAGTTTAACCTTTAAACAGGAAAAATATAGTTTAATTGAACATGAACTTTTTAATATTAACATTTAAATATTGAATGAAATTTTATACTAGGTACCGAATTTAACTATCAAACATTAAATATTTCACATTAATTTAGTATTTATTCGACCTTTATACTATTAATGTATTTAAATGTTACATGGGATGTTTACTGGCATATACAATATACATATATGTTTAAAATTAATATAACCTAATATTTTAATTGTAATGAATTAAAATTATATATTTTTTTACAATAAAATACGTAATAATCAATATAATATTACTAATAATGTAATAATTTAGTATAAAATATAGGTAACAAATAAATATGTTGATATTATTGATTATCGTAAATAAGAATATACATTTTTAATCGTAATTTTATTATGTAGAAATATCCTACATAGTAATATAATAATATAATATAATAAAGGATATTATCCTACGTAATATTAAAAAAAAACTCTATAAAAAATATTGTTAGATTTACCATGACCAATATATATTCCAATAATTAGTATAGGTATCCATTTACATTAATATATTATAATAAGCGTATGCGTATATATAAGCATTATTAAAATTACTACTATCCCATTAATATCTTCGTTTATTATAAATGCAATAATGTACATACATACTTTTTTGGTGTCATACAATGATATATGATGAATATACACTTGTGGATTATTACCATAATTATACCGTAGGTATACACTATATTGAGTCTAGAACTATACAAATTGCATATATATTATATATATTGCAATAAGTCTGCGAACACTGCATCGGGAATGCCGTATTTTTTGACACAAAAACCGAGAAATAACGATAATCCAATTATTTTTTACGTTTCTAATTTTCTAGTAACATTAAAACGCGAGTGATTTATATTTGGATGAAATAACGTGTAAATCGAAAACTTGGACTTATTCTTGAAAACTGTGACTTTACCGTAGTTAACGCGCTAAAAGGGATAAAATTATTTTATTTTTTTTTTTTTTTTAAAGAATATAACGTACCGCGATGGACATCGATCTCTGCTGTATGACTGCAACCATACGATTATAATATTATATTATACCCAATTACGGCAGGACTCTGGCGAGGATTGCGTGACAGAACGGCGACCTGTATGCCCCTCGTCGAATCTTCGGCTAATTTTTGGGATAATGATGATGATTATTATTATTATTATTATTATTATTATTATTATTATTATTATAATTATTATTATTATTATGATTATTACTATTATTGCTATTATTTATCTCCGGACGTTTTGACGCAGGCAGCCGATATATATAAGGAGGTGACGTTTAAAAATACGACACCCGGTCATATTTACAATATAACATATATATATATATATTTGAATATAATATATACCCCGAACGTGTATCCTTGAGCCTAAATAAATAAAACTCTTTCGTCCTGTGCCCCGCGTTCTTCGTCTGCCAACTATTAATCTCGAGTTCATTCGTCGACGTCGTCATCATGATCTATGATCGGCATGTACAGTGTGATTTTACTCTCGAAAAAAGTATATATTATAATATATTTATTTTTCAGTCCGCTCGTTCATTTATCATTTTTACCGTATACGTGAATAATGGCGAACAGCTTTACACACACGGAAATCTGCGGTATTTTATTAACAATATATACGATCCGTTTTATAATAACCGTGTTGTTTGTACGTACGAGTTAGGTGTAGGTACGTATAACATTTTAATACTACCTATTATAAACGTATTTAACACATTTCAATCGTTCGGCCGATATCGCGTAACGATATCAAAACTATCATTTATATACATAAATCGATAACGATTAAATATTATATTATAATATATTGAATGTTTGAATTTTTAATCGTTACGGTAATTCTGTGCACGTATAATAATATTATATTAGTTTAATCTAATCTAAATATACTTACCGGACATACTATACGAGTATTTCACCATAGACGGTCACCATGGTTTTTTAATTTTTAATACAAGCGTATACACCTACTGCATAGAAAACACGAATAAACATTATTAAAATATGAGATCACTCGTTCAATCTAACAATCGTTTAATAGAAACGAAATTTATAAATTCCTAATTTATATTATGCATTAAGTCGGGTATATATGTCTATGTAGTATTGCAGTGTTTAAAATTTAAAAAGATTGGCAATTTTATATTCACGAAAAACTCGTCTTGAAATATTTTGAATTTTTTTTTAGCAATAATCCTCAATTTTAAATTTTAAGCATAGCAAAAATGTATTAGTTCTAAGCAGTCCATACATAATTAATTCGTATTGAAAAATATTGACAAAAAGTTTTTTTCAATATATTATTATCAAATCACCTGCAGGCGTGGCTTAAAGGTGGACCAAGAGAGCATGCCCCTCCTCCAAATTCCAAAAAAACATATACCTACTTATAAAATTTTATGTAGACATAATTTTAGACAAGTAGGTACCCACAAAATCACTCAAAGGTATGTGCCCCTTACCCCATAAAATATTTCTTAATCGCTTCTGGGCCTGATCACCTGATCCATAACCATATAGATTATACATTAGCTCAGTAATCTGACAAATAACTACAGTTAAGTGTATACAGTTTGTTTAAAATACATTTCAATTGAAGTTTTCACTACCTACAAAAAATTATACATGATAGTTTAAATATATAATGCAATATTTTTAGCTCTTGCCATAATCGTTTCATTTCAAGATAAAAGAGAAAAAAACGCAAGCAGACATTTTGGGCCAAAGAATGATTAAAAAGAACGAAATGAGTTTACCCATGAAAATCTTTTATCTGAACAACTTACGACTAAATCAAGCCAGAGAACTTTTGACATTTCTTGATAATCGGAAAATGATTGCCAATAATATTATTGACAGTGCGTTACTAAAAATATGCTTAATTTTTTCAATATATTGAACCCTTCGATACTGCCAAAACACGATCAATATATTTGCTATCAGTATGAAATATTGACAAATCCATTCTAGCTGGTGTTTTAAAGAAGTCATTTTTCGATTTACCCATTGTTTTTCTAAACGCAAAGGAAAATCTACCGAAAATTTATCGGAATATTATACCGAACTTGGTTCAAAATCGTTTTTGGAATTGACAATCAAAAATATATCCAAATAAGGGGACCATGGATCAACTGTATTTGGATAGATTTTTTTTTATAATCTAAACTAAACGCATATGCCGCAGATGACCTATCAACTTTAAAGTTAAATAATTGAAAAATGTTTTTTAACGATTTAACCCATCACTATATAATATATAATATAATATCTACCTATATTATTTTTAAATGTAATTTTAAACAGTAGGTAAGAATGAAGTATATATTTTAAGACAGGCAATGCTTATAAATATATTATATATATTTACAGATATAGACTGTAAAATAAAATAAACAAAAAATTATAGTTTATTTTATGTATAGGTATTATATATAATATAATAGAATTATTACTTATCAACAGGGGTTTAATCAAGTTTTCTTTTGGTGCTTATCATATTCTCCAACGTTCGTACGTGTCCATTTTTCGCACATATATTATATAGTAATTATAGACAATTAATTACAAAGGTAGGCGTAATCGAAAAAATGATAAATAATATTGTTTCTACGTACGTCTAGACTAAATTCAACAATAAGTTTTTTAGAATATAATATTACAATAAATTGTAAAATTATCATATACACCTATATAAGTGGAACACTAACGATTTGCAAACGCTTTTTATAGATTAGGTATTTAATGAAGAATTCACATTTAAATAATAATTATTACTCAAACACTGTATTCACAAAAATATAACATTTTCGTTGTATAGGTATGCCTATTTATTTCATTAACCAAATGAGTCAAATACAGTTAAAATAAAACATCGAAGTATTAATAGCGCATAACCTATAGTTTATTATCTATGTTATTAATTGAAAAAACTGTATATATTTATGGGTTTATATATATAAATATATATTAAATACACATTAAATAATAACAAATTATCACTCTCTTTAATTTGAATATTAATTATTTGTTCGATAAGTACACCGTATAGTACAGTACTATTTTCGTATTAAACCATTAATAAAATATGAGAAAATATATTATGGAAATGTACTTATTACACTCTAATTTCGACTCGTGAACCCTGCAGGTAGGTATTTACAACTCATAATCGTTTTACCATTACTATTTTCAATAATACTAAATACGTAAGATTTATATTTTTACTACGTATTTTGAACTCGAGTTATATTGAAGATGTTATGAAATCTTAAAATACCATTTTTTTTTTTTTTAATTCTGCTTGTAGTTTTAGAATAATGAATATTCCATTACCTACCTAATACAGCTTTAAAATTACTTTGTATTTTTTGTAAACAAATTTAGATCATTATTCCTTTGTTTCATCCCATTTTTCGTTTGAATACTGCAATATAAGTAGATACCTATTTCCATTCACTGAACTGTCTGTAACGGAAATTACATTTTTATGTAAATTTTTTATATCTTAGATTTGTCAAAATAAAATAAAACATCGAATTTATATAGACCTATTTTACCTATATATAATATATATATATATTATCTATACATGTCAAGACTTAACTATAGGGTCTTGTAAGCTTAACAATCGGATAAGTTTTTAATCGATAAAAAACTGACTATGTATATCACTGTTTATAATATACATATATTAAAAATTAAAAAATTAATTAATTTAAAAAATGTTATACTCTTATAAAAATAAAAATAAATATATATTATAAAATAGCCGATCAGTTGGGGTGGAAGTACTTTGCTCATCGGATATGATAAATTATATATTACATATATATTACAGTTGAAAATTTGAAAATTTTATAATGTCACTATAGTGATAGGTATAGTTAATTTTTGGTGTAAATTTCAAGTTTCTGGCATTTTAATTTTCTAATTTATAATTATTTTCGGTCTTCTTTGGTAATTATAAATATTAAATAACGCATATATAGTGTATACATTAATAAAAATGTATAAAATATAAATTGAACATATTGTATTGAACATATTTATAAAAATATTTTAAATGAATATTTGATTGTCTTTTAGATCATATTTTCATACACGATATTTTTTAGTGCTAGGGGTCCCAGAGCCTAGTCATGATTTTAGTATATATATTATGAAAGTACACTCACTATAATATTTATTTAAAAATGTTCAATATTTACAAAAAAAAATATCTTAATCGTTTAAATTGTTGTTTGTTATTTTTAAATTGTTTTTTTCCACCATTGAGTTAAATACATACTTTATTAAATTTTTAAGTATCTAAAAATAATATTTTGGGAATTGTGAGGAAGCTACCATTATTTTAACCAGTTTTTTCTCCGTTTTTCAATAGTGATTTCTTATATGTTTATCGATAAATCGACAAATCACTTCTTAAAATTAGGATTTTGCTGATAACATTGTCTACCAAAATATCAGTAACATAAAAAACACATGAAAAAATGAGATCATGACATCAAATTTTATTTTTATTTTTATCGTATTTGTTAATAGGGCATTATAGTTACTTTTGCAAGTCACCAATATTCTATTATCTAGTTATTATTATTTAAAAATTTCATCTAAAAAATGTATAATAGGTATTGAAGTCATTATAACTTGTCTTTTTTGGTTCTGAAGAGGATAAGACAATACCCCTACACCTCCCCATAAATACGCCACTGGTAATCAGTATAACTATGGATCGTATACCATGCTACGGTAGTGTATTTATTAACAAAATTTTACACCCAAGAAAAAATCAGTATCGACAATACCAAATTATACTATTTGATCCCTGATAAAATATTATCACTTTAATCATAGACCTTTTACTAGTACAAGATAGATCTATAGAATATAGACTATTACATATTCTATATTATGTAAATATCATATACAGTTACAATTTGCATCAATATTACCGACATGTCACAATAAATAAATATATTAATTTATGTTAATTATTTTTAAATTTAAAATGTGATTTTTTAAGCACTTAAATAGTTATAAATTAATTACTTTAAGGGCTCTATGAGAATTTTAGTGGCTAAGATCTCAGCCCCTTATCCTAGTAATGCATAATATACATGAATAATAAATTTATGGTTTTAAAATTTTATGAGTTATACACAAACAATCTGGGTTGTTAGAAAAATAGTAGTGGATTTAGCCCAAAAAAAGTTCCACATCTGGGTTTTTTTTAGGCCAACCCCGATTTAAAACTTTTAAACAAAATTATATTTTTTAAATCAATCATAAAAAATGCGTATATACCATTTGAAAATTATACCTTAATAGATCAAAATCATTTGATATAATATTTTGTATTATAGGCACCTGAGTTTCTGTATAAGTATTAGGATTATTATCATACTTTATTTATGTCTTGTATAAAAATATAAGTTATATGTAATGAGTTATCTCATATGTACTCATCAATGAGTACAAAGATTTCCAAATATAATTTTAAAACGAGATAAATATACGTTCATTAACCTTGGAACTTTTTTCTTATACTTCCAATGAACCCTATATATCATAAGACTATACAATTGATTATAAAATAATTTGGAAATATGTGGTATTATTATTCTTACGACATCACATTAGATTATAGAATAATTACTTTTATATACATAATAAACGCATATTGTATACTTATAATTAAATTATGGTTTTACAAAAAGAAAAATATTGATAATAAATAACAACTTGATAAATTTTTTAATACCTACTAAGTAGTAATTACGAATATTAAATATTTATCAATCGAATACATTCAACTTTAATGCTAAATATTGTAACTACGAATAAATTGTAAGAATACAGTTTTATAAAATACATAAATATATCATACCTATTATTTTTTTACTCAAAACATATGTGTATATACATATTGAATTATAACAATATATATAATATAATTTTTTAGCAATGTTTTTATTTTATTAAAAAATGAGCAAAAATTTAGCAAAAAATGAGTATTTAAATGAAAACAAATAATAATATAGGTAGATAGGTAGATAGGTACTAAAACGGTACCTAATAGAGAGTTAAGGAGAATCAATTGTACGCATTTTTTTTTTTATCGATTACAGGGGGAAAAAAACTATTAAATCGATATTTAATACGATTTACTATACGATGAAAATTGCAAAATCTTACAAATTTACCGTTATCAATATGCATATGTTGTCCTCAGTATTCTGCGCTGTGCATTATACTTGAAGGTTTGCATAAAAGGATCAGGGAAAAAAATACCCACCATTGATTATTTTCTTTTAAGAGCATCGCCAGATGCGTCATGTCAACGTTAAATCCCCACGAAGACACGTCGCCCATTACGTCTATTTTACGGGTTGTCAGCGAATTTAGAACAACATCCGTCGAGTCCCATATACATATATATATATATATATATATATATATCTTTTACTGCGGGGCCATTATTTTAAACTTAACCAATAAAACTATAAAAGTAATCTGTGAAAAAAAAAATATATATAGCGAGCCTGATGTCCAATTAGATATTGAAATATTATCAAACATTTTTACCTACAATCGCGTGTATATATTAAAAACCTTTTTTTTCTTTTTCTTTTTAATTTCTTTTTTTTTTTTAAACTCTACTATATATAATTGTTTTTAAACGCACTAAAACAATAAACTACACTCAGAAAAGAGTAAAAGTATGCGTTGCGTGTCTATAATATATTATAAGTATTGAATATATATACAGTATCTGTAGGCGGGGGGATTAGCGGGAAAAGAACATTATGAAACACTAAATCAATTGGAAAAGGGGCAATCGAATAATAAAAAATGTGAAAAGTAGGGGATGGAAACATTTCACTCGTTGGGTAGGGCTGGGATACTATAGCAGTGGATATATTAAATTCGAAATCAATGATAAATTAATGAAAATTGATACACGGTTTTATGGAAATAAATTAAGTGGATAATTCGATTAACACAGAACTCATATAGGAATTTTTTTTTTTTTTTACATAATTGAAAATATTTCGAAATATTTTATAAACTGCGAGTAAAAATAATCATATTTTATTAATATTATTATTGCTTTTTATATTATTAAATTAAATTTAGAGATATTAAAAAAAGTTTAATGAGTTTTCACTATTAATTGTTTACTAATTGTAATTTTGTCTGAAAATTTTGTTAAGTTGATCACACTTTCCATGCATTCATAATTTTGTCATATGGGCACATGTGCTTTATCAAAATGTAATGCTGTGATAAGTATGCTCATGTTTTAAAGAGTTTGTGTTCTGAAGCTTCTTGAATGACATATTCATCATCAATTATAATTTATTATCATTCATCAATGAATGCACCGTGCTCCGTCGCCCGCGTATATTCGTGACTGTTTTTACTTAACTTTTATTTTATACTGTACCATTCTGTTTTATTTATTATTTTAATATTATGCAGAAACTATATGTAATATTGATATGTGTATAAATATTATTATTATAATATATTATTTAAGCATACCATTATTCGTATACAAAATATGTCTCCATTTAAATGAAAATCTACCAACATAGCCAATATAAAAATAGATCAGGAAATATTATAAATATTTAAACAATATAATATGTTTACATTACGCAATTATCAAATTAAATAAAAGTTCTAGGTATGAAAACATTGTTATCAGACATAACTTAATATGCATCAATTTATAATTTAGTATATATATTTTTTTTAATATCTCGTACCTACTTAATATATTTATCATGACTTCCAAAGCTCAAAAAACGTTTAGTAAGGCTTGTGCGAGTAATATACCAAAAATTGATGTATTCATGGTTAATGATTATTTGAAAAACAGTGATTGTTTTAATGATCCCGAACTTAAGGGTTCGTAAGCTCAAAGATAAGTAAAAATATTATACGAAATATAATTTTTAAAAAACATTTATAATTCATTTTATACATTAATTTTTTATATACGTATTAAATTTTTTAAATTTAAATATAGATAGTAGTAAGTAGTAAGTATTTCAAAATTATTCAGTTATTTTATAAATTTTATGTAGATCAGATCGTGAGGAATATGGAAATTCAACAATTGGGTGTGTTGAACTATCGCGTCAAGAAAATATTTGTCTTGTAAATGGACAACTTTGTCCTGAACATAAGGTGAGACAAAAACATTATAGAGTAGCCATAACAGTGAACGAAGAAGAAGAAAAAATTGTAGATGTTCATTCTGAAGATTGTGCTGAATCCCTAGGTAGGTGCATCATTTAAATCTTGAATATTAATTTAATTACTTAATAATTATGATAGTAATACCTATATAGGTATTAATATTTATAATGTTATTAAAATGTACCTGTTATTAAAATAAATGTTATGCTTTGTGGTTCAATGATTGTAACTACATTACCTATATAATTAATAATAATAAATAGGTATTGGGTAATATTATTAATATATTCATATTATCTATCAAAATATGAAGTAGGAACAGACTTTTATACAATATATAGGTAGGTACCTACTTAACACTTATATGATATACTAAACAATTTCAATTAAAATATTCAAATTTTAAACACCAATTATTTATATATAAAAAAAAAGAATTAAGTGTATAATACCCATTTTTTTATTATGTTTTAAAGTAACATAATTATAATTTATAATGTGGCTCATGAGTGAAATTAGTTTTTATAAATTAATCAAATTTTTTTAACTCTTGGCTTTTATTTTATACTATTTATATATGTCATATATGTATATGTATATGTTTACACATATTATATGTGATGTGTTTTATATAATATATATTTATATATTATTTAGACACCTGTATATTTATATACATCATACAAATATATATTTTCAAAATTTTTATTTTTATTTCATTTTTAGAAGGATGTAAACATAGCTTGGCATTCCTTATGTTTTTACACAGAAAAAGTGAAGAATCTTCAATAACATCAGTTGATTGTTATTGGAAAAAATTAAAGGTATCTGGTATAGGTACAAGTCAGTATTAAATTTATGAATACTAAAGATTTATTTCCATCAAAAAATGTAAAAACTCCGAAATTAAATGAGGAAATTACTTCAAATTTTTTAAAAAGTGTCATAAATCATAAATTATTATACTTAATATTTAATTTTATCCAAGCTTTTATCTGTATCAATTGCATTCTTCAGATCTAATTTTCTTTTCTTTTTTTTAATACAATGGTCGATCTAGTACTGTAGATAATTTTTTCCTATCTGGTTAACAGTCAAATTTATGGGGAATGACATCTTTTTCAGGATAAGTCTTTTCAGCCCTACTAACTTGAATTTGACATAATTTTCTAGATCATTTTCAAGCTATGAAAATATAAATATTAATAATTCATTAAATAAGAAAAATAAAATACTCAGCTAGGTACCTATTTATAAATTTGGTATAGAATTATTATTAAACTTACCCTTAAACATGTTATTTATATTATGCATTTAAACATTAAAAACTACTTTAATAATTAAAATGTATTATAGATATTTCTTAATTATTATTTATTTATTTGCTATAAGTACACATACTTCGAAACGATCTTCACAACATGATAAATGTGATTTATTTGACACATCTTTCATGTCAGGTCTAGCAGCTTTCAACCAATTATGCTTTGATTTTTTGTTTCCCGGTAAACAAAAAAATATTTTATTTGGTGCACTGACTGCACTAGTGTTTTTACATAGTGGAACAAAGCAATGTTTATACACGCACTTTTTAGCTATGTCCATTGTAATTAATTTATTATTATTTATTAGTATGGGTATAATCAAAAAATATAAATATTAGTAAATTTAAATTTAAAAAATTATAATATAATATAATTACGAGAAGCAAATAGTATTATAATTAGTAATTATATAGTATAAATATTATAAATATTATAATTAAATAGTATTATAATAAAACATACAACATAGTTTTCATGGTTCGGTGCGTTAGCGGCAATTGCCGTCATGCGGAGTGACGTATTTATATAGACACGCCCCCTTTTTCATTTTCTTGCCGATTACTCGACTTAAAACAGCTGTATCTAAATCAATTTTTAGAATAATAAAAATAAAAAAATACGTATCTTTTATTTTTTTTTTTTTATAAACGATTTGAATATGCTATAAAAAAAATGGTTCAGATGCTAATTGTGATCTTTGTTTTGTTAAATTTTTTCGTTAAAAACCATATAGGTAGCTATAAATAAAATACATATTTTTATGTTTATATAGATATAGATAAAAATTAATATGTATTTTACATTATTGTAATATTATATATCGAACTTCAAAGTACTTTTTTACAGTTAAAAAAAATGGCATCTAGACAATATAAACATATAATGCCAAAAAATGTTTTTGACATAATATATATTTGAACATTTCGAACACTATACTTATAATGTCCAACACTCATCTACAAATAAAAAAGCAAAAACACCAAACATTTCATATCGAATACGTATACCTCTATACAGAAGAACTATATATTATACGGATTGATAAGTCAAAATACTCGCTTTTTACCATTTACATCTTGTAATTAATTTGTTTTTCTTCACTCGCCGTGATTATTAGCTACATATTATAGTGTTTGCGAAAACAATACATTTTACTCATTTAAAAAATAACAATATATATTATAAATATCATGCTTATACATATAGGACATATCGACTGTCCCATGGAAAAAGGTCGTATCTATACCTAGCCATCCAAAGAGATTAGATATTAATTATTTTTATAATTTACTGAAATTTTGGATTCCGACGATACGACCAAGGTAGTTATAAAAATACCCGCGAAAAAGATCGTATCTATTCAAGCCTGCTTTATACCACGAACTAAGATAGTATGGACTGGAAACGACGGATTAAAGGTGGGTTCACAGCTCACCGTGTCGTTTCGTGTCGGATGAAATATTATCTATTGATTGGCCCATTCAAAAGGCGATTAGTAATTGAGACCGTATCGATTAAAACGATACCGCGACTACCGCATAGTTGAAATATTTCAACTTTTAGCCGTCTGGTTACATTCTGGTCATGACGTGGTCAATGTTTATATTTTAAAAATTGACCAAACAGTAAACAACAGAACAAAACATAACGACATAACGTTTACAATAATTTAACATGTTTAAAAGAGCATGAAAAATAAGAAAAAAAACCGGGAAACAATGTTCTGTGATAATGATTTATACCACGGACTAAGATACTATGGACTGATATCGAAAGATATATTAGCGGAACCAAAATGTTTCTTAATGCCGGGCGTAAGAAAATCTAGCAAAACTTTCGCCATCTATGAACAAAAGTTACATTACTCGTAAATTGATGTTATTATAATCACGAGACTAGTATCTCATAGTATTTTCCATCTATTGTATTTGTTTACACTACACTAGTGTAGACTGTATCACACTACACGCGTGTAATAACAAAAACAGCAATGCGTTATCAATTTTATTTAAATTTTATAAAATTGTATATAAATAATACAATTATGGGTTAACGTATTATCTTATCACGAAAAATACTTATCAAAATAAATGATAAATATATATATACAGTGTTCTGTGACTATAATTATATACTAATATGTCAAATATGTCATCTTCAACACAATAGTAATGGCGTGAATTAATAAAATAAATAAATAAATTACTTATTTTAAATCATTCATTCTTATATCGAACACTAAGTAATTGGAGGAATTTTTTTTAAATATCACGACAATGATATCTTAACTCTAAATTAAACCGTTATAGAGCGTTAGCTATGCCAGATTTCCATTTATGAAACTTTTGCGACCCGTTCCCCTCTACACCCTCCATCTTAGCGATACCGGTCCATAGTATCTTAGTCGGTGGCGCAACATAATAAACAATGATAATATACCTCTACATGTACACCATTTCCCGCTCAAACACCCGATCATACCATAATTTTTCTTTTCCCTTCTCTATAATCTCCCGTAAATACATATAATCTTCCGCACATATTACCAGCCGTCTCCCTCTACTACTCAAGTCACCACCGATAAGCGCGGACCGGCGACCGACTGCCGTTCGCCGCCACCACGCTGCCGTCTGTCGTTTCTGGACCCTCGGGCGTTCCTGATTTCTCCACCGTTTTGGATCATCTCTACGAACAACCAGATTTTTCCACATGGCCCAGAACGATCTACATCTCAAGATGCCATATATTTATTGTTGTAAATCTTTTTGTGCCATGTGGCCTTAGTATTTTTTTTTATGTTCTGGTCTATAAGACCGTGAGCGTATGATGGCCGATGAGTGAAGTGTAGCGGCCGCGGTAATATGTTTTTAATCTTATTTATTTCCCCCTTGTTAATAGCATGTACCTACTTTGTATCAACTTTATTTTATTTCACCAAATTTACTCTCATTCTAAACACACACACATTTAATAATTTCTCTTATGCTTTCTTTCTCCTGACAATAGTCTTCACGTCTCATTTAATTCTCTCACTTTCATTCCTCCTAAATAATATCAAAATCAGTCATTCTATTTTTTTTTTTTTTTTTGCAACAATACCAATAATTAACATATTATTCAAATACCTACTCAATAACACCGTCAATTACAATATATTCTTTTAAACTCACCGCCAAGATATTTCATTTAAAAAAAAATATATATCTGATGGTGGAATAAGATGTTGTAGAGTACCCGATCGGTCACGTGGACTGCCGCGGTAAACGCCACAGCACGTCGACGTCGGGTAGGTACCTATTTTTATATGTTGCATGCCGTTAAAATTATTTACTGTAATGACTGAATTTTTATTTTATTTTTTTCTTTCTTCTCTTTTCAAATTTTTCCCTGTTATTTAGTATATTTTATTTTTTTATGCGGCGAAATGAACACGATTCAATTCGCAAATTATAAATAGTCCCTTGTATAATATATTTTCCCCGCTATAATATATATATATATATATATAACTATTGTTAATTACCCGGCCTATCGCAAACACAAAATCAATGTATTCTATTCTTTACTGTAGTAATAATATAATCAATAATATCAATAATTTTTTAATTTAAACTTTTTTTAAATTTATTTTTCCCTTTTTCTTTTTCTCTCTTTTAGTTTGTAAAGTAATAAAAATCCGTTTGACTCCGGCCAACTTGAGCCTCGGCCATACGGTGGACCCAAGTCCTGCCTTGGATTTCTGGGGCCAACCTAGCCCTTTAGGGGACTAGGGGGGGTCACAACTTATCAGTTAATATTTCATCAATATTAAATAAAAGTACCTATTTACGATAAATGAAAAAAAAACCAAAGTAAAAAACAAATTTTTTTTTTACAATATTTATTAATTAGTTACAAATTATAATATAAAATTCATTGTTAATTACCTATATAAATCATAAGTATATATATCTATCCATCTTAGTTCGTGCTCTAGACACTCGTCACTACACGTATGCACCATGTGTACCGTTTTGTAAATAAACGTTCTCTTGCATTTCTCCTGTAAACAGTGTTATAAATTATACGGTATACTTACCTACCCCGTACCACACTGCAGGCTCGTCCGGACAGCCGCGAACCGCGTCAAAATGGCTCCCTGCAGAGGAAATACGACTCCACCAGCGTGATAGGAAAATGATTTACTTTACCACTTGTTCGGAATACTCGCTCGCATAATAGGCTTAAGTCTGTAGGATAACCGCTTATAAGACAGCGTTGTGTAATCGGGATTTTGGAAAAAACCGACCATTTTTAGCATAACGTGGGGGTGAGGACAATAAAGTTCTATGTCTGAATTTTTCAAAAATAGTTTTTTCCATAATTCCTATATTATACGAATAGTCTTTCTTTTAAGCTTACATCGGTAATCTGACGACAAATATTAACAAAGATATGAAAAACAAAATACTTCTATGTAATAAAAACTTGCACACTTGTTAGTTTTTGTACGAATCGTTAGAACTTTTTTGTTTTAAAGATTAAAGTTAAATTCAAAAGAGTTCTATGTAAAATAGTACACAATTATTTTAGAACGAAATAGTTGTATGTACCTTTATCACGTGATATCACTGATACCGTAAGATTTACGGGTAAACAAGAGATAACCACAATGGAATATGTTTAATAATTATTATAGCCCATCGGCATCACTTCAACAATATTTTATATCACGAAATTATAGTTTGTGATTACGGTTGAGAACAAAAACGTCCTATCGTGCACCATTGAATTATTTATGAGTACATAAAAGCGTTATAGATAGTACTCTTTTGTTAACTCAGTGTTGTTATGGTTTTTGATTGATTATAAACTCTGTGATACTTTACTGCATTTACCTAATGATAATTATGATCAATTAGGTGTTTTAGCATTTATTTATATTATTTTCATCTCCAAAGAATGCAATATAAAAAAAAAGGTGCCCGCCCAGTGCTGTCAAATGGTATGATCTTGTTTGGGGATTACGATCATTTAGATATAAGTACGATCCCCCATCAAACCCTTTGATGGGTCATGAAAAATACGATTTTTTTAAAAATAATGAAGTGAAAAAAACGGATTAAGCCTGAAAAAAATGTATAATATTTATATATATTTATTTTTCCCTTATAATTTTACGGAAAACTACGGAAGTTTTAGGGCCAACCGTGTGGTTTTTTTTATCTCGTTATTTCGGCCTATCATAAGTCGTTATTATGAATTCGAAATTATGTCTCACATACAAGAAACGTATATACGTATATATATATATATATATATATATGTATAAGGCCTTTTTCGAAGTCTGCAGAATAGGATATTTTTGATAAGAAATACGACCTTTTAAATATTTCCGCCCCTTTTTATGGATTTCTATATTTGGCAGCACTGTGCCCGCCGGACGACTATCTACGTTCCACGCATCGGCTGAGCATCATCGGATCTCAGCTCATCATTGTATATAATATATTTCTTATTCGTTGTTTATTTTATTTTGTTGTGTGCCGTTTTGTAAATAAACGTCCTCGAGCATTTCACCTGTAAATATTGTTATAAATTATACGGTATACTTACCTACCCCGTACCACACTGGCACGTCCGGACAGCCGTGGATTGCGTCAATGATACGTGTGCAGGGTCGGACTGGCCTGGACCGCTAATCCGCAATCACGGACTGGGCCCTCGGCTAATTTTGGCCCCCTTGCTCATATTTGAATAATATTATTCATTAAAAAATCTACGGACCCGATATTTATTTAATAAATAGACGATTATTTTTTTCCTATTCTGCAACTATAGTAAAAATTACTAAAAAATTCTAAACGATTGATTTAATTTTGAAATCTGTAGTATAGGAAGGAACCTATTTAAAAATTTTATTTAAAATGTACCTGCCTATATGTATCACTAATCTTCCGCTTTAATACTGCGATTAAGTTATGATTTTTAGTTTTATTGTTACAGTGTATAGGTACTATTGACAAAATTAAAAACATTCCAGATTTTATAATTTACCACCACTAGAAGATCCTTCAAATTTTACTAATTTTAAAATTGGTTTTTCGATCGTTGAGCGTAATTTTGGAGGGCAAACCTTATAAAACTATCAAATTAAGAACTTTGTTTTACAACCATAGTCAAAATGTCTGAAGGGTTGATCTGTTTTTGTAAATGTCTGTAAAATAGTATTTTAATTTTCTTGTAAAATATTTATTAAGTTTTTGGATAAATTATTTATCAGAATTTTTCTCATAATACTTAGATAAGTTGAATATTTATTTAAAAAACGCTCAGGCTTAATGTATATGTTGGTATCTATTATATAATTCTTTATAACCAAAAATGTATAATGTTCTAAATTTTACAATTTTTCCTCTTTTCACAAGGTATAGATTAGTTTATTATACAATACATATTATATACAATTTTGTTTCTTTTTATGGTTACAGAATTTTTTTTTTGAAATTCTTGATTAAAAATTTTGTTAGGAATTAAAAATCGATTTTTGATTATTTTTTATATATCTACGTCCTATATGCATTTCAGATTAAGTTTGAAAAGAATTAAACGATGCTGTTTTATTAAAATAATTCACAATAATATTATCTATAACAATTAACTTTTCCCCCGTGATCTTCCAATTAACTGTATCCACTTTCAAATTTTCTATCGATTTTTAAACAAATTTTTAAGTTTAAGACCTAAACACTTTTACAAAACATATTTAACACACCTACCGTCTCTATATCACAGTAATAATAAAATAATAAATAAATAATAAATGATCTAGTTGTCTAGGATTATTTAAATTTTATATACCTTTTTCAAAATAATATGTATTAAGACTGGAGGATGCCACACATATTTTCTCAATCTGTTATTAATTAATTATTAATTAAGAAACCAAATTTATACAACAATATTAACAAGTTCTATCGTTATATATATATATATATATATATATATATGTTTTTTTAATACAAATCCATAAAAAAAATTATTAATTTTTTTATTTATAAAAATCACGTTTTTGGATGATTTATGGTATCGAAAAAAAGACGACGGTTAAACACAGATAATTATGTCTATAATATTGTGTTTCTTAATAAATGACGACTACTGCCACGCGAGAAAATTTTTTTTTGTGTCGCGGTTTTTAAATTTTCTTACAAATTATCTATATAATATAGAACTATTACAAATTTTATATGTGATGTACTCTTAAGTAGAACGATTATTATTTTTCATTGGATATATGGGCCCTTTGACCAAATCGCGGACTAGGCCTTTTGCTGCTAGTCTGACACTGTACGTGTGCCACTGAAAATCAGAGGCTACCTACTGAATATTAAAGAACGATTAGTGAACTTTAATATCCTTTCCCCGGATGTAATTTTTGCTGTATATTTTGCACTAAATATAAAATATACTGGATTTAAGCCTTTAACTATCACTTACATTACACATTTTTATATAGTAACGCTTTATTGTCAAGTCACGCTCTAGCGATGGAAGCTTAGTCAAAATTGTGGGAAAGTGTTTTCGCAAAAATATTGAATTTTTTTATCAGTTAGTCTCTGTTCTATAAGTAAAAGTTCTGTAGTAAAAGTGATTTTTTAGTGGTGCGAAATCAATATTTGGATTTTTTATAACTCGAGAATACGTTTTTCGTAGTTTGGTTAACATGTATATTGATCAAAATCCCTGTCCAGTTTCATAGCTAATTAAACACTATTATGCGAACGTAAATGAATATAATTCAATAGTAAAACTGCTCAGGAGAAGCCGGAATGTAAATGTAGGTAATTCAAAATAAAATATCTAAAAATTCAATATTGTCTTTAAATGCGATATTTCAAAAATTATAATTAATCTTTAAATACAAACAATGTGTTAAACATTAAATTGCAAGTACATTAATTAAATGTTTACCAAACCTATATTTTAAAATATTGAACTGTTAACATTGACTAAACCATATTATTACATATTTTATTATTGTAATGTATTTAAATATTACAGTTAATGTTTTGAAGATGGTAAAATATTTACTGGAATATCATTTGATGAATATTAAATCATCGTTTAATACAATAATAATGTAAATAAGTTAAATATTATAATTTTAATCAAAATATATATAGTTATATAATATAAATATAGGTATAGAAATTGTATACTAATATTAAATTAAATCAATATTATTATTCTAACATCATACTGTAAAACGTTTGATTGTTAATAATTTTTGAAAATAAAAACAAAATATAGCTGAAGGTTTTTTTTTAAATAATCATCGTTCGTATTTTTTTCGTCAACATATTGTCGAAATGCAGTTTCTTTGTTTTACTGTAATGAAAAAAA
Organism: Pemphigus obesinymphae; assembly: GCA_025469235.1. Classification (NCBI taxonomy): domain Eukaryota; kingdom Metazoa; phylum Arthropoda; class Insecta; order Hemiptera; family Aphididae; genus Pemphigus; species Pemphigus obesinymphae. The sequence goes on along the minus strand of JAIPRL010001752.1, from coordinate 29,502 downwards.
AAACCGCAAATATATATATGAACTTTTGTATAATAATATATTATTGTTTCATTTTTCTCGTTTTCATTTTCAGTTTTCAATTGTCTTTGTATTTTTTTGTCATTAGTTGACTCTACAACATAATATATATATATTTGAGGAGACCGTTCAGTGTTGTTAATTAGCTAATTTGTAGAAAACAAAAAGAGTTTTTCATTGCTCAAAATGGAAGGCATAAATCAACAAATAGTTTCGATATTTTTAACCGTTTTATTATATTTGATAATAATAATAATAATAATAATAATAATAATAATAATAATAATAATAATAATAACGTTTAATTTCTATGTAAACAATAATAAACTCTATAGCGAGAATAATACATTTATATTAATCGTAGCTGTAAATATAATTTAATTTTTTTTATCAATGAATCTAATATTAAGTTTAATACATTTCCGTCGACATAACAATTTATTATTTTCAATTAAATATGCCTATATTAAAATGCATTTTTTTTTTTGTATTTTCATTTTCTGTCGTAGAAACATTCAATCAAACACGTTTCACTTATACGTTTAAATAAAATTTGTAAAAACATATCATAATATAATATCCTATTAATATATTTTTTTTTTTCAAATAGGAATAAATGGAAGACAATATATAATATAATAATATACTAAAAATATGAATTATACAATAATTATTATTAACAGCATCTGTGTGATTGAGTCATTTTTAAAAACAAAATAACGTGAACTTAACGACTAGTAGGTGTGTACATCATGATTTTGGTAATTTAGAATTTTTGACACGAGCTCTAATAAAAAAAAAAAAAAAAAAAAAAAAGCATTTATAAACGTAACATAATATTCACATATATATATATATAATGTCGAGTTCTATATATTATATAATGAAATATTGTAATAAATATATTAATATTTTTTAAATATTGAAAAAAATTTAGGTATCAAACATGTTATTATATATATATATTTATATATATTGTTATGTACATAGAATTCCACTAAGTTCTTACATATTTACTAACTGCTATTAAGGCAGATTTTGTTGTTTTTGTTTTGTGTTTTTTTTTTTTAGTTTTACTATATCTCGTATATCGTGTAGTATTTTGTAAATAGATGTAATGTAATAAATTTTAAAAAAATCTAATTTAGAATATAATTCGTACAAAATACTAGCGATAATATATATATAGAAATGTATTTGTTCAATATTATTTTATTTCTCTTAACACTGTACGCCTTATACGTTACACGTTAATTATTATTATAATATTGTACAATATATATGGACTTAAACGTTAATTGAGTGAAATTGAAAATATAGAATTTCAACTATCTAATAATTTTATTTTTACGCTTAGAATATTTTGTAGCTATATTTTTTGTTTGGAACGATTTCATATAGATTTTTTTCAAATATAATCAGGACACCAATATTATAGTATATTATATTTTAATCCTGTAGAATATGTCATATATGAAAAAAAAAATCGTATGAGGCTCAAAGCGTTGATGTCCTCTTTGTGTATTTGGACCCACAATAAAGCGAACGGAAAAATATACAGTTCGAAATTTTTTTTTTTTATTTATACATACAATACAAACAATATACAATATACACAATTATTACATATACGTTTTTTTCCAAATAATTTTAGCACGATTTTGTTTAATTTTGTAAATTAAAAATTACTAAATTAACACAAGAATACATTTGAATGGGATTTATGATAAAAATTACATCGAAAAATAAAAATAAAACCGCAATAGCCGACATTTTTCACACCAATCCGTGCACCTTTCTTTTCAAAAAATATACTTACAAGTGTAATATGTTCTTGGTATTCGTTCAAAAGAAGTTTTTTTTTTTTTTTTTGAGTTTTATAAATGTTATTGATACATTTAGGGAATGATAGATTAAATTTAAGAATAACATAAAAATTATTTATTGATTATGAATAGCCGATTGTTTTTAAAAATACGTACCTATATATTAATACATTTTAGAAAAAATTCATTTTTAATTTATATTTTACTATCAAAATGATAGGATAACTCGAATATTTTAAATAATTATAAATCAAATAGCTAAAAAATGGATCTTGATTATTATTAATTAAAAGTTTGGTTATAACGAGTAAAAGATTTTTGAAAGTTACTTTTTATTTAAAATTTTTTTTTTTTAATACATTATTTTAGATAGAAGTGAAAAGTGAAATTAATTAATGACCTAAATGGTTGAAGTTAAAAGTTAAACCGAATTTAGGCCACATTAACCTAATTAATAAAGAAAAAAATTATAATAATTTTTTTTTACAAGTTAGTTACGAAGTTATTTAGGTTTTAATATTTTAGTGGTTATTAATATATTATTGTAATCAGTAATATGCATTATAAATAGAATATTATGACAAACTTATCAAGATAAACACATAAATTCTTGAGCAGAGTGATGACTGATGAGGGACACCTCTCACCCTAAAACAAATTAATTTAAAAATACCACCGTTTGATAACCCTTACTGTTTTCAGTGCATAATTAAGACACTTATAACTTATTTGTACATAACGTAGACGTTTTTTCATAATTTACTTATAACTTATAAGTAAACCAATAAATAATGTATTTACGAAAACAGGACTCAAAGAGTTAAAATAATTATAGCACATGAATTATTTTCACTTTTTAGTGTATCTTTTCTTTAATACTTTTCGACAAAAATGTTTACCTAATAATAAAGGTAAAAATAATACCTAATAAGATTTTAACCCTACGTCAATTCATCTTTTTTGAACTAATATTAACTCCCGGATCAAACTGAAAATATCTAGTACATGTTCATTTCTTGTGGATTTTTAAACTAGAAAAATTTGTTGGTTTTTATAATAGGTATACCAAACTAACTATTTATGTTAAAATGTTAACAAAAGAAATCAAATTTTCAACCTTTATTTAGCTTGTTAACTATAGTTAATAGTTTATCCTTGCTGTATATAGTCAAGCTCTTTCGATTTAAGCTTTAAATAAATGACATTATTATTAAACAGAATTTAATAAAATTTCTATGGTTAAGGTTTGTCATGATATTATAAAATACTGTACATTTTCACGAACCATATAAGAAAATCATTTTTGGCGGATTCAGTAACTCGTAGATTTAGCAAAAAAATGTAATAACTTTTAGAAACACGATTTAAAAAAACACACACAACGGTTTTATAAAGATTAAAAACGTAACAATTTAACTATATAAACACAATTTTTGTGAATAGTGTATTATTTGTATTTATAATTTTTCCTGTACAAAATTTAGTGTTTATAGTATCGTTCAATCGATTCTCCATTTCACACTGATGATACGTTTCATTTATTTATAGGTACACATTTTTTTGTTTTTGTTTTTGTTTTTTTTTATTGCCGATAAATAACAGTTGGAAATAATACTATTAATAAAATAATAATAATAATAATAATAATAATAAATATAACAAAAAAATATTTAAATATATATATTAATATTATTTTTGGTCGGAAATATATGTTGGTGTTATTTATTTATTTTTATTTTTGGAATTAATTTAAGCATATAAATAATATATCGCGGTTACACGGAAAGTTAAATATTCGATGAATGGTAAACACGTTATGATGGAATACGTGATCGGCAACATATTATATATTCGGATATTTATCATAATATATAGGAGTCGTGGTTATTTTCAAGTCTCTCTAAGGATCTCCGACGGTAATTTGACGGAGATAAAATATATAAAGTGGTTACCGGCTCTATGTATTACGTACATTTTTTTATTTATTTATTTTTATTTTTTGTAAACATTAAGTTTTCAAAAAAATATATGAAAATATGCAAATAAAATGTCTTAAAAAATACATGTATCCGTTCTATCATATCGTCATAATTGTGTTGAATATATATTACACTATATATCGAATATAGGCGTTTGGGGCGAAAAAGCCAAAGAAAAAAAAATATAAATAATACTATATTTGTTATTTGGTTTCTATATTTGAGTTGCTATTATTATTGATTTTTATTTATTTCTTTATAGACAAATAAATAAACCAACACCGAAAAGACATGGTGACGCGAACGAGTATTAACCATTTTTTTTAACCATATTTTTTTTTTTTTTTTTAATATTTTATTTCGATTGAGCATATTATTGTAGAATTTAAAAAGTAAACAACCGTGTTGAAAAAGAAGAAACAAAACAAAACAAAAAAAAAAATAAAAAAAACTGGTCTGGGCTATCGCTCATATTTTTCATTTATTATCAAATAACTATATATACATTTCACTCCACACACCCCGCACCACATACATATTGTTATGATTTAAGCCGATAATTAAATACCAAAATATTTTTACGAAAATATAGTAAAGACAAAGAACTGTGATCTACCATCATTCTTTTAAAAAGTATTCAAAAAGTTAACAATTTAAATGTTTTTTTTTTTTTTTACAAATTAAATAATGTCAGTTTAATTCGTGCTATTGAAAAAGAATGATGAAAGAGATTGTGTAAATTGGGCTACTTGACTACGACTGCAACATTATTAATTATTGTAAAATGGTTTAGGTAAAAACACCGTGATTACACCTCGATAAAAAGTAGTATATTTTAAAAAATTGTAATTTTTCTTAAAGTTTTCTGTACAGAAGCCTATAAAAGTTGGATGTATGAGTCCTCTCGAGTAACTCTAAGTCGAAAACTAGAAAATATTAATTACACCTACTATTCGTATGGTGTCGTATCTTTGAGAGTCTTATTTAATAGTTATAATGATCATGTTTATATTCGTTCAATGAACGACTTAAATGCATTTGGATAACATAGTCCCCACAATATTCGCATATTACAATTTTTGTCTTTGAATTCAGTCCGCAAGATACATTAATAATAGTTTATGTACTATATGGGTATACAACGATGGTTTTATTTACGTTTATTTGCATTCAAATCTTTTGCGAACAATACAAATCTACAAATAATATTATAAATTATCATGTTTCTTATTTTGTTTGTTTTATTGTTTCTTTTGTATAATAACGATATAATAAAAAAAGTACGAGTTGCTAATAAAGAAAAATTAATTAAACATCTAATTAATATCTCGGTATCGATTCATTTTTATAACGTATAAGTAAATCGGAAAAAGTAGACCATTGAGTAATTAATATAATTCAATAATGTATATTTCGAAGTAAAATTGTAAAACCTATATTAAACATAGGTGATAATTGCATTTAACAAGTATAATATGCTAGTATACGAAAGCGATTATTTGTAATATCGAAATAATAACAAACTTTAAATATTTTAAGTATTAAAAATTAGTTCATTATAATATTTGACAATACTATTGATATTACAATGTTATTCGTGCGTAATATTTGTACTAGAAAACGGAATTTTTCAAAATTGATGCGTTTAGGCAAGTATATAAAACGTGAATTTTTCAAAATCCATAGGTATGTTCTTATTAAATTATTGCAGATGGTTTATGATTACACTCTTGATACAATATGGAAAATTGCTGTAATAAAGTACTACTCAAAAATGATAATATTTTTTCCGAAATTCCAAGATTATATTATTTTATATTCATGTTATATGAATATTTAGAACACCAATACATCGCTATGTTCAATGGTCGATTTTATACTATATTGTTATATTGTTTCATCAAGAAAACGAGTTCACGAGAATGTGTATAATTTTTTAATAAAAATTATTTCCATAAATATTGTACTCGTGTTCATAATTATTTATAAATACCAAAATATCATGTTATTTTGCTAAAATTCACTTATACGTAAAATACGTAAAATAGGATTATACAAGATTTCGATTAGATTTAAAAAATATTTTGTACCATATTCATGAGGATATTTATCTTTTAAATGTGTATTTTTTTTATTTTTGTTTTTGTGTATAATATCAATTAAATAATTATAAGTACTATAAGTATTATAAGAATTATATATATTTGTTCTATGTTATTCCTATATAAAACTTGAATTTTAATTTCGATCTTTTCATTATACCAATATTCTGTATTTTATTTTTCAAGGTATTTATGTAATTGATGCATTAATTAATCATTTATTTGCTTGATTTATTTATATACATTTTATTGTAATACCTAGTATTTTTACCTCAATCAAAACATATATTATACATTTATAAAACTGTTGTGTGTAAGATTCACAGTGTCCCAAGAAGATTAAATCGTTATAGTTCCTTCTTAAGAATTATTACGATTTTCAAGTAACAATTACAATTTTTTTAATATCAGCTATCTTAGTAAGTATCCAAAGACTGTGTTGATCATGTATTTTAAAACAAAAAAAGTTTAAAAAATTACGTTGGTTCAGTAATTTTAAGACTCATTTTCTTTAAACTCGGACGGTATAAATTCATAATTTTTGTATAATTCTGATTTTTCTAAATATTTTTAATATCTTTAAAAATCAGTATATCATTGAATTAATAAAGTTGACTAATCTAAATTAATAGACAGATTTTTTTATATCACAGGCCCATCCATTGGAGAACCATATAATGTGTAGAATAGGATGATATTGGAAGTCACCTAGAGAAATAAAGTTTGATTATTATTTATAAGACTCGGTTGATGATAAGTTATAAGTTGTTTAGACATGTATACTTCTATCGCAGAAGCAAGTGCAATTACTACCGAATTGTCAAAAAATAAATTATTATTCTGAAATATATATTAATAAATGTATTAAAGTCGTAATTGAATACCTCAAAATTCCATTTGAAATTCGTTTACTTTATAATTAGATGTACCAAAAAAATATAACTGAAAATATACTCAATAATCGACTTTATTTTTAGCTATTACACTTGTCATTATGTGGGCAGTTCACATATAATATTATATCTGAACAAATATTAACTAAATTGACTACATTTTGATTATTTAATACCTATATAACACTCAGATTTTATTTAAAAACAAAAAAGAGTATTGTTGAGGAAATACATCTACTATATCCGATATTGCATTTTAATATATGTTTATTCTGATTTTTATCATAATATTTCAAACCAAAATGTGATAACAGAAGTAAATGTCATGGATAGATCAACCGGAATAAACAGATAATTCCATAATTATAATAGGTAACAATTTTGCCTATCAGATGTTGTATAAGATGTTTAGACTCGAAGTTGTCGTCTATTTAGTATATACATAGGTCTATAGTCTCAAAATATCACGATGTATTGGCCTTTTACAGCTTATATTAATTTAAATTGAGTTATAACTAATATCCTACAGTATTCTTTTAATTGTATTCTCTTGTACTCTTTATCATCCTACTATAATAATATTGCAAATTTTAAACTATTTCAAAGTTCCCTCTTATAACCAAAAAAATTCTTTATTAAATATATTTTTAATATAATCAAATTAGACCCACGCGCAACTAATTATTGAAACAAAAATTGTAAAAATTATTTACTTACTTAGGAGATTATATTAGACAATGAGTTATATCGTGGGATATAGTGTATCCTTAAATTAATACATAGTCAAATACCCAGTTATTAATTCGAACGTCTCATTGATTTCTTTTACGTGAAAAAAATAAATCATTAAACGAAACTTGATCAATATTTCCTAAGACGAACATAAATTAATAGAGCAGACATTGTAACTGGTTATGAAATATAAATATCTAATACTGTTTAATTTAGCTATGACTGTTAATTATATATTTTGTTAAGTAGGTAGTATACATTTTTATTGTATTAATTTAATTTTAGCTGTTAATTAGTAAATTATCAATTTTTAATATAATCAAGTTTAGTTAAGATGAGTTAAATTAATATAAGTATATTAAGATTGAACATGTTTTTTTTAATTCGTTAATTTAAATTCAATAAAAATAATAATTATTAATTATTAAAATAAACGAGTACTTAATAATTAAAAGATTAATTACATTTTATTGGACAATTTCGTAGATTATTATTATGATTTTTGTAATGGATGTAATATGCTTTTTAATCGAATTAAGTTCATATTTATTTTTAGTTTAAAGTTTAAATTTAACGAGTTATTAATAGTTTTTTGTATTTTGCCGACCCCAAATAGTTGGGAGAGAAGGCGAAGGAGAAGAAAAAGATTAATTGTTTTTTGTTAACTAGGTATTAAAAATGTAACAGAAAATATTTGGAATGATATTAAATTTGTAGACCGATTTCAGTGTTTTTTTTCATCAACTGGCCAATTTTTGAATATGTTTTTAATGAGGATCAAACAACTTTTCACATAAATTTTACGGAATCTGACTTTCATAGAAAAATGACATTATTTGATCATGGATGCGTTATTTTACAATGATACGTTTTATACGCATAACTACGGTCATAATATTATTATCTCTTGCGGTGTGCAGTGTGAATTGGTTTCGCGGTTTACCTGCGGCGGGTCGTTTCAATGTTATGGTCACGCAAGGTACACAAAAAAAAAAAAAAATAAAAATAAATTATATATATATATATATATAAATATATATATATTTCGTTTTTAACCACACTATGGAATTACCGAAAAAATTTTACTTATGTTCGTTGTTATAATATATTTATATATTATTTATAATTATGTTTTTTTACGTTGGGTGCACAATTCGATTTTTCGGAATGTGCAAACGCTGCTCTTGACCCTAGGGATACCGAAAAGATAAGTTTGCTTGCGGAAAGGCTGTTTTATTTTCGTGATAAATAAAAATAATAACAATTATAATAATTATGGTGTAATGATGACAGCAAAGATGATGATGATGATAATTAATTTATAATTAGAATGAGGAAAACGAGAAGAAGAAAAAAACGGATATAGTCATGTCTCGTCGGGGTAGTAGATTTGCGACTGATCGGCAGTGGCGGCAGTGTCGGGAGGGGATCGCGAGTGGTGACGAGTGGCGGCGGAACTCCGGTGTCTATCATCATTTGAACAGCACGCGCCGGAAGCTACGGCGGAAGTCCTTGTTGAATATCGTGTAGATCACCGGGTTGATGGCCGAATTCATGTAGCCCAGCCAGAAGGCGATGGTGAACGCCTGCGGCGGAATGTGGCACACCGAGCACAAGGGCGTCAGTATGTACATGAAGAAGAACGGCAGCCAGCAGGCGATGAACGAGCCCATGATCAGGCCCAGTATGAGCGTGGCGCGTTTCTCCTTCTTCCGGGCAATCCTCCGTTTCTCCCGTTCCGGGTCCCGGGGCTTGGGCCGGGGCTGCTGGCACGTCGGCGTGCCCGCGCCACTGCCGGCGCAGGCCGCCGACGGGTGGTGCGCGTCGTGGTGGCTGGCCATGGACACCTTGCCCGTGTCCAGTATGTCCCGCTTGGCCTTGGCCGACGCCGCCGCCTTGGCCGACTTGCGGCCGCCGAATATCGGCTTGCACAGCCGCGACTTGACCGGCTTGACGACGCCGCACTTCTGCACGTTGCCCGAGTCGGACGACGACGGTTCCAGTTCACTGACCATGTCCGCGTCCACGGCCACGCTGGACGCCCGGCACCGGCCGCCCGGCCCCAGGTCCCCGTTCACCGTCAACCGGCGGCTGCCCTGCGTAGTGAACACCTTCAGCGTGTCCTTGTCGCCGTCCTTGCTCACGTCGCTGGTGCTCGCGTCGCTCGCGTAATCGCAGGCGATCACCGGCAGCGTGGCGTTGACGGGCGTGGCCGGCGGCGACCGGAAGCAAGACAGCGGCGGTGCGTTGGGCGCCATCTCGATGGGCCCCGGCTGCTGCGGCCGCGTGATGAAGCTCGTTGTCTGCGACACGGCCGACGGACTTTGCGCCCCCGCCGCCTTCGACCCTTTCGCCGTCTTGGCCGTCCCTTTTTGATTCTTGGGTTTCGTGGGCGGTTTCCGGATGCCGCGCCTCGCCCGCGCCTTGGCCGCGAAGTATATCCGGATGTACACGAATACCATGATGCACGACGGCACGTAAAACGAACCGAGCGCCGAGTATATCCGGTAGCCCAGGTCCTCGCTCAGCTGAAACACACAAAAACGGACACGTGTCGATTATTAAACGTCGTCACGATGATTAGAAAATGAGACATTTGACGTGGTGCCCCCGAAACAACCTGAAGGGTGCGGGGCGGGAAATCGCTCAAGATGAAAGTTCACTAGGAATGGTTTCCGGGGTTGGGGGGGGGGTTATAATAAAAAACTCGATAACCGGTTTTTTTCGTATAATTGTACACATTCTATTACTCGTGCCTGGTTCTTATTATGGTTCTAATACACCGTCAAGCCCCAGGTAACCGCTTATAAATGGCTTTCCAATAAACTACTTTACTCGTCTTATCATGTTTGTAGTATATAAAAATACGAAAGTCTGTAGTGGAACTTTGTTCGCGGGGAATGATATTTTAGGTTGTACATTGAATTCAAACGTTTCGTACATGCTGGTTTCTATAATGGACGCGTACATGAAATATATAAATGTACTAAAAAAAACTTAATGTACAGTTGTTCAGGATTGGTTTTAACCAGCAAGTGTGTTTAGTGGGCGACACCGAGCGTAGACGTAAACTGGGTTAGCGAATAAGCGCAGTTGCCCCCTCTGGTAAAATTCGGAAGGGCCATGCCTCCCTTAATTTTTCTTTTTTTTAATTCATTTTTAATGTTTGTATTATTTTGTATACATTTGAGATTTGTTGATATTATCTGTTATATGTCTGTTATTTAAAATGGTCAGTTCGAGAAACGATTTTGAACGATATTGGTATTGTTATTTTCTGATTTGTACCTAATAATTTTCAGTAGTTTTCTTACATATTAAATTTATTTATACATTAGATACCGAAAATTGGTAAAATAATTTTCATTTTATCATGTAAATATTACCTTACAGTAAATAATTTATGCGAATTGCATATCCGTGGCATTTGTTTATGACTCTGCTTATAACTATAATTTTAAACAGGTAGAGTTTTTATATGTACTTAAGTACATAAAATTTTAATATCCTCTAGATTGTTTCAAAACTCAGAGAACTCTCCAATCAGCTCAGTTTAGAGACTATAATTGATTAATATGTTTCGTAATTCTTACAAGTTAAAAAATTTATTTATTTTTATTGATTTTCATACAATGTTTGGTCTTATAAATTGCTTATTTTATACACATACCTCCTAATTTAAAAGTTGTTTATTTATATATTTGCTATAAAGTATACATAGATTTGATATTTTTTATAGAATTTCAAGATATTATATGATCGATTCGATAACATATATTATGATTATAGAAATAATACAGAACTAAAATGAATTTTTACGTTGTAAATACCTAGTCAAGATTTTTTTTTGTTTAGAAGATTTGAGTAAAAAATTGCTTTTGCTCCCCTATAAAAAAATGACCCAAGTTACGTCTATATTACAGAGGTAAACTATGTCCTAAATGACTTGAAATATAGTTGTTCAGGATTGAATTTAGTTAATAAGAGTCTTCTAATAGTATGATGTTTTGAGAAGGGTCAAAAGTATTCAGTATTCAGTCAAACTATTACTCTTAAAAGGATCAGAAACTTTCAGAAATAAGTAAAGAGGAAATAACTTTAAACAGTTTAAAGGAAACACAAAAATCAAACACTGAAATAGTTAAATAATAATATATATTAAAACATCAGTATACAAAACTATATCTCGTCCTTTATCTACTAAAATGCGAGAATAAAATATTTACAATTAATTCAAAAAGTTATAATAAATATTTTGATTGTATTAACGATAATAAATATAATAGTGCAACATAAGTAATTTATAATTTGACTGGAGCGGGATAACATTTTAAGCTTGTTAATATTATTTTTGAATATTCATGTCATTGCATAATCATTTGTCATTATTATGTATATTATTTTTTATTTCATATAAAAAATATATATAATATAGTTTTGCCGTATCTATTACAAAAGCAATGATACATTTTTTATTGATAAGATTCATACAACAATGCTTACTGGTGAGGGCTACAATAGTAAATGTTGTATGAGTCCGAACATTTATAGAGGATGAGTGTAACAAAGATGAGGATCGTAGTCAAAATCATAGAAAATAGATTGCTATGATTCGCGTATGAAAATTGTTAGATAGTTAAAATAAATATTTGTAGAAAGAAAGAAAAAAAGAGGAAGGCTGGCAAAAAGGAGATTAGATGTGATAGATAGATTTATAGATAGGAAAGGTCGAGGACTAATGTGCTCAATCCGAATAGTTGAGAGAAGGCTGAAGAAATTAAGAAGATAATAGTAAAGTATATAAGTATGTACTTATTTATTGGAATTCTGAACATTTACTGAAATCGATTTATGATATTTTCAGTATACCAACTAGATACAATTTTTCACCATAAAATGGGATCAATACTATTTTCTTATCAAGTTATATCAAATATCTTTGTTTGTAGAAAAAAAAATATAAACATCATTGATATTATAAGGACACTATATAGCTTTCAGCTATGTTAAAAATCAAAATTTAAATAATTGTAAAACTAATATTGACATTTTTATAAACTAATTTATTATTTATATTTAGCTGTTGCAAACAGTGCTGACAACAATTCTATATTTAAAAATATTCCTATTAAAAAAAGTATAATATACGAATATATTAAATATTTTAAGTTTAAATTTTATTTTATTTTAAAATTATATTGTAATATATTGTATTACTAGGAAATCACAAAAGTTGATATTAATCTCAGAAAGATTTCGGTGATCGGTCTCAGTTTCTCATATGTAATATATACTATTTTAAATAAGAAATAGATTTTCTAAATTATAATATAGGATTTTACTGTTTTTACACAATACACGTCCTGCTGAAAATAACTAAAATATACCTTAATAAAAAGAAATGGAATGAAAATAATCTTATGAATTAATATGTGACGCTAATACGTTATTCTCTATAATATAAAGTAAGTATATTTATTTATAGGTATAATTTTAATAGAAAAATGTGCAATATTGGAAAGATTTTGTAAATAATAAATTATATCACTTTTTTCATTTTTATTATTCACGTAAAATAATAAAATATTTTAACCGGGTGATGCGCAAATTTTATAAACAATTTCCTATATATAATGTGAACAATTTGTATAAAAATATATCATATAATATGCGAAAAAATACCGTTAAAAAATTAATTCAAAATAAAAATTAGATACCTACTAGATAGAATCTATAAAGCATAAAATAAATTTTTATCTGTGTTCACAATGCAGATATAAGTATAAATTATGATGTCGAAAACATAGGTACTGACGCACGAGTACACTCGGGTATCTTGGTTATTGATGATTCCGAGCATATTTATTTATTGACATAAGGATTAAGGTTTTCAATCAGTATGATGTATTATTTATGATTATTCTAAGATTGCAATATATTAAATTCGTTTTTATTATTGTGCAAATTAATTCAAAATTTAACCATATATATGATAAATATTTAGATTTATACTTTATAAACAAGTTATTTGGCAAAATCACATTGGTATACACAGTTTTATCAATATCCAATATCATTCACAGGGCCCAGGGGATGAAGTCCTAGGGATTTTTCTTTAATAATAAAAACTGAATATTTTATAATAATATACACCACTTAAATATATATTTGTATGTTTGTTTATGTTAAAGGGATTAGAAGCAACGATATTCTAGACAGATTTTCTGATAAAAAGTTACCCTCTATCACACACGTAACATATTAATTTAGTTTATTTATATTTTCAGTATACCAATTGATCTTGTGGTACGATAGAGATTCTGAAAACTAACCTGAATTAATTTTGAAGTTTTCTTGAGAAAGACGTTCCCACTTTTTATATTATTTTTTCCATAAATATTTGATAGGTAGGTAATTTTAATTGAATTTTCATATGTATATATTTAAAGGAGTTTAAAGGGAACTTAGGTTAATTAAATATAAAATCTGAAACAGTCATCTTAAATTGGACTTAACGATAAATTCAGATTAATTTTCATAATATTTATCAAGTCACTAGATTAAACAGTACATTGGATAAATAGAATACGTCTAAATTGGTATGTTACGAACCTATTTGATACATTTCGCTGCTTTTATTCACTTTAAAATCTGGATTGATTGTACTACAAAAAGTGACTGTGGAATTCAAAAAACGATTTTGTTTATTTTAAAAGTTAAAAGTTTTTTTTAACAACAGTATAAACTTTGAATATAACAAGTATTAATTTTTTAGAATTTTTATATAATATTTTTGTTTCAAATTTTATATTACTCAAAACTACAACCATTATATGAAATTCTCTTAATTATATGTTTGTTAATTATAATAATTATATATTAGTAAGTTGTACTTAAAAATCCACAATATATTATACGTTTTAACGGTTATCAAAAACATTCACGTATATTATACATGTTTTTAATACAAAAATAATTATATTAGTGTACGGTTAAGATTTTATTGATGTTTTAAATGTTTTAATAATGTTTAGAAGTACATATAGTGTGTCATAAAATTAATTGAGTTTCTTTCCTTAATTCCTTATAGATATATTTCTGCGAACGTACTTTTTCATTTCCATTGATATTTTTACTATCAATTATACGACCTTAGTACATGTTGCTATTTATTTCTAATGATCACTAAAATATTTAAAAATTCTTGATTGGATATTGATTAAAGGGGTTGTGTGAGACGCCATCTTGATCATCACCATAAATACGTCTATAAATACACCACTATTACCGCAGTCGATGGTATATATTATATAAAATTGTGTTGGCAGACGAGTTCGTGGCTAGAAAATTAATATTGGCACTGATAAGGATTGTTTGTACTTAGGTTTTCTGTACAATGCTTATGAATATACGCTTAAGTTATTATCTGTAAGTTTTAGTACAGGAGATCGATATGTATTTATATTACCGTTCGGGGGTGAGGGGAGGGACTGCGGGGATTATTTAAACGGATAAAACACCAACAATAGTTTGTCAACGATTTTACGGAGAAATCAGATTTTCATTCCGATGGTGCTTTAATAATATACACGTTGAATATGGAATACTTGTCGAATAAATAATAACTTGATGATAAATGTTGATTATTGTCATTGAAATTCGTAATTGAAAAATCATTGCACACGTCATTCATTAATGGAACATAGTCACTTTATTAGTTATATTATATTAAAACATTGAAATATATCATAGGTTACATTTAGATTCACTTATATATGTATTGAGTGTATTAAAATGCAGAAAAAATTACGTGACAACTTTTTGAATGTTATTCATACTATTGCATCAATCATTTAAAAAATGTAGTTTTCGATTTTATTGTTTTGATTTGGGTAGAATAAAACTATAACATCGCTACGTGTATGAATGAAAAAAAATTAACCTAAATTCATATATAACGTGGCTTATATTAATTTAGGCACATTGATAACATGCATGATTGTGTATATGCAATATGTACCCAAACTAGGCTGTAACGAGTTTTAAAATGATGTGAAAGTTAAGTTATGCTTATCGCGTTTTTATGTGGTATTGTTTTTTAAATAACTTCTAATTTATCATCGAAATACTTACCAAATTTACCAATAAAATAACTTAATTACTTTGTTATTTTTATAAAAATGTAATGTCAACTTGGGTGACGAGTTTTTTTTTTATAACATAAAGATACTATAAATACTATATAAAAGTTTTATATTATATTTATAATTATTTTTTAATTTCCTTATAATTTTATTGTGTTATAATATTTTATTCCATGACCATGTACCAATATATTATATGTAACTTATTTATGTTGTGATCATACAGTAACCAGTAATAATTATAAATATATGATTTTGAATATTTTTATTGTTTCTGTAGAACTAATCTTAAAAAATATTTTGTATCAAATAAGTCTAGTTAATGATAATGTAATCATTTTATTTATTAAAACATTTGATGCAATAATAATATTATTCCTATTTGTAAATACAAAATGTCTCTTATCATTAGCAAGAAGACGTCCTTTTTATGAGGATATCAGTGAACCCATGGGTTTCGTATAGGTAATTTTCGTATAATTAACACAATGATAATTTAAAATATTCAAAAATGTTTTAATATGTTTCAAAAACAATACGTATATAAATGGTTTCGTGTATGAACAATTTAATTCTTGTTGTGTAATTTGTTTAAAAACAAAAAAAAAGACATCTGAATTAATTTTTCATTAATTTCTAAAATAACAAAAAAAAAACTGTCAAAATTATAGAAAACATTTCAGGTAAATATGAAACATTATCTCATAAGTAATCTAATTATCTCTACATAAATATGCAAACTACCGCAGTGTATCATTAAAAAAACATATATATATATATATATACACACATATATTATTTTACTTTTTTTATTTTATTGATTCCATAATCATTAGTTTAGTATTAACAATGTTGATATAATTAGGTTATTGATATATAATATTAGTGTTATTTTAAGAAAAAAAAAATTACCAAAAATCGAAAACTTACTCCCCTAGCCAAAAAAAGTATATACTAGATGATGTTTTCTGCTATAAATTGGGTACACATGTACCGATTAGATCAAGTCTTCTGGTCAAAAAGTTACCTACACATAGAAAAAATAAAGTAAATATCATTATAAAATAGGACAGTAAAATTTAAGTATAAACAAATTCAGAACGTCCAATCTACAATCGTTGTAAATTCCAAATTTCTAAACTTATTCTAAACAATAAACTAAAATTAATATGAAACATAACGAATACTATTTATTTTCCTAGTTACCAAATCAATATTGTTCTATTGTATTTATGTAGTATAAAAAGAACATTCCTGGTTTAAATTTACAGATTGGCTGTTCAAAAAAAAAAAAACAGTTAATTATTAGCAATGCTCCGAAAATTATCCTAATAAATAACATCTTCAATTTTCAGACTTTGTTGGATGAAATCACTCTTAGAGTATTATTTAATTTGTTAATTTGATTAGTGTGAGTTGCAATGATAAGCAAGATGCCGCTAATTTGTTCTTTAAGTATTTTAACTTTATATTAAATTACTTAATATTCAATACATGATATTGATGATATAGATCTTACTTGCTTTAGATATTTTATCATTTGATTTTTCTAAAAATTAATTATTTTCAGTCATTGAAGTTTTTCTTCGATTATCCATTCTTAGAGGTATTATATCAGTTTACCCTGATATAATATCTGATACATATCTTTATCATTTAATATATAAAATTGATTTTTGTCAATAGCCTCTCTTTAGATGTTCGTTATTTGAAGAAGTATTACTTAATTTATAGAAAATTAGTTATATAACATTTAGAATTTAAATTCAGCGATGCTTTCAAAGTTTATATCTATAGATTTATCTTCATCTTATCTTACATCTTCAAATTATCTTTATATGGATCTATTGTCTTGGGTTATTTTATTCTTTCTATTAGTTCTATATTTATAGATGAGCAATATGATTTTTATCCCAGACGATTGACTATTAATTATAAAATTAATTTTTGTAATTACATATTTGATAATTTTAATAGTCAGTCCGAGTAGACGGTTCTTTTTATGAATAGTGTAAACACGATTTTCCGCGATTCACGCCTGTTGGCATTTGAAAAGTAATGTATAAAAGTATATTTTCATGCATATTCAAAAGTGATAGTATCCTTTTTCAAAATGACTTGAATAAATTTGTGTGATGCTCCAAAATTTTAGGTTTATCTTTAAATATTTTTAAGTGTACTTTTTTGCCATTTGCCCGTATTAAAAACTCATTGACTTCTTCATACACTACTAATAATACCTGTATTTTATCTCTTAGTTTAATTCGTGATTTAAGTTTTATTTATACTCTTACTTTCTCTGCCGATGTGCATGTTAAAAATGTTTCCTTCAAGACGATTAAACTCAAGGTTATATTAAGCGAGTTGTGCATAATTTTAAATCAACACTTTTAAAGATTTTATATTGCGTACTTGTTAGGTAACTCTTGGTTCTATGGTTCTATTCTCTAGGATTTTTGTGTAGCCTCGATTTATTATTAACTTCAAAGGGTTCAATAAAAATTTCTAAAGTATTTTATTTACTTAAATTTTTCTATTTTAGCACATCTGAACTATTAGATTCATTAGTTGATCGTAATAAGTGGCTAACTTAAGTTTTTTTTAATGAGTCAATAAATGGTAAAATTGACACTTCTGCATTATTAGTACAAATTGTTTTTAAAACAACTTCTCATTACACACGTCAACCTATTATTTTCTACTTTCTTAAATCTGTCACCGATCATAATAAAAATCAACCACTGTTTCGTGGCATGTTTCTAGCTAATTTGGACCAATGTTTTGAAGAAAAATAATATATCTATGTATATGTATAATAATTTTTAATTTATGTACTACTTATTTATTCATTTATTAAAAATCTGTACGGAAATAGAAATAAATTAATAGAATAATATACCAAAAACTAAAATATCTTATTGCCCCAAAGTCCAAAAATATTAATCATTTGAGTAAGTTAAATAGAATACATCAAATATTAATTTTTAAATAGTGTAATTGATTTTCGTATGATAATTTAACTGAAATCAATAGTGTTTTCAAGCAAAATTTAGAATTTGGTCATTTATTATTAATTAACTAAATTAGAGAAAGTTAAAAAAAAAAAAATAATAAATAAATAAACAGCTTTCCGTTTTCGTTGAATATACAAACAATAAATTGTACGGCTAATATGTGCAGCAGGACTCGATCGCCTACATGGTATCGGTGAAAAAAAAAAAAACTATGAAAAGCATTTTATTTTATTATGTATTTTATATCTTTGGTTCCTATATAATATTTATAACCATTGTATACACACTTATTTTCGGAGGTTTCCTGTTAGCATTTATTGCAATATTGTTAAAACGGTTTAAGGGTAGAAAAAAAAAATGTATCTATATATTTATCTGCGATATATAGATTCTCGCGTGTACATTATTCATGTACGGCGAAATAACACTATACGTGTAAAATAATACTTATTTAGACTTAGATTTAACGACACGTGCCGTTCCGAGGGCGCAGCCGAGGCGGATAAGGGCTACGTGTATATTTGAGATTTTATCCGAAAAAAAAAAAAAAAAAAAAAAAGAAAGAAAGTGGCCGGTGATAATAAAATAATAAATTCCTCCACCGCTGGTTTATTGGGCTCATAAAAAGAAGTAAGTATTTTTGTCACAGTGCATATATATATATACTGGTATCGTGGGTTTTTAAAGGAGCGTAATCGTCCACGAATATAGTCTCAGAACTCAAACGGGGTGAGACGGGAAACTTCTATAGAGAGTATAATATCTGTCGGTTTTTGTGTTTGCAAAAAAAAAAGAAACAACACAATGTGATGTGGTTTGTTTTATTCTTTTTGGTTTTACTTTACTTATCCCTCACTCGCAACCGACTCTCCGCCGCGATAAAATTATCTGGCGCCACGGCCCGGTCGTCTTAAAACTCGATAAACGCATTAATTAACGCACGAGCGCGAAATAAACAAACACGGGCCGTAGGAACTTCCGTGAAATAAAACGGATATGATAACAATAACGAACAACAAAGGAATTATTAACGAGTTTGACGAGGAAAAGAAATTTTTAAATAAAAATACATTCCCAAAACACTCGGTGGGAGCTTTATATTAATACACACACACAAACACACACATACACACACATTTATATATATTAAATTACGGGGAACGATGATGACGACATTTTAAATAGACGATGTTTGAAGAAAAATACGCCTGTAAGTGCGTAATCGAATTTGTCTTCACGCCGCATTCATTATATACACGGCTGCTGCGAGTCTTGTGTATGAAATTGAATTGAATTCAAAATGGATAAAATCGAATTATGCTAATACTAACAAATAGAGCACTTTATGGTCCAATCCCGGTCTGTATGTACTATATATGACCTATACGAGTCGATTTTCGTCCGACTATACGTAAGTATACGGTGGACGGCGTAGTCTTATCATCCTTCTGCCATATGATATCATACGGTCGGTTAAATATTTCACGTTATTGACCAAACGTATAATCACCGGAAAATATAGGTTAGGTTCGGTTGAAATACATTTTAAAAGTATTTCCAATGCGTATTCCGAATAATTCCGAAAAAAAAGTGTTCACATTACGCGTTCGCCGACTATACTTTATGCTAATAATGGCATTCCCAAAATCTACCGAATACTTCACAAAAAGTATTCCGATTATTTTTACAATACGTTCGATTGTCTCCAATGTGCAGTAGCGGATCTAGAGGTCATTTGAGGAGGGGGTTGGGGTGAATTTTTAAAAACTTCATTTAAGTACATAAAAAAAAGAGTAACGGTATTAATTTTAATTATATTTTTGCAGGTTACCAAGACCCTATTTAAATATGTATATAGTGAAATTTGGAGGGGAATGGGTCGGCGGTTAGCATAATTTTGCAATTTTACGAAAGACCCTTTTTTTGCGCTCATTAATTGTTTTTATTTTAATGGAAGTTTTAGGAAATTTTTCTTTGAGGTGAGTGGGTGTATTATTTTGGATAGTTGAATCGGTTGACAAAATATGTTTCGGCACCTCTGGCTACAAAGGTACCTAAATGTAAGCTATCTTTTAATCTACCAATAATTAATTATAATTTAGTATGCGTTCTACCGTAGATATAATTAAATTATTTATGTATATATAAACTATAAATATCATGTTAAAATAATTGCACCTACATATTGTTTTGTAAAATGTACATATCCAAACTAACAGAATATAATAAAGAATTTTAAAAAAAATGTTTAATTCAATACTTTAATTTACCTTTTATATTATAAGATATATATATTTATTTAAATGTTTATTTAAACATTTTAGTTTAAAAAATGTTGGTTGACTATAATATACTAAATTTGTACATCATTGGTAAATTCAAAATTTCATACTAAAAGATGGAAAAAATATAGATAATAAATATTAATATTATATTTATTTCATTTTTGTAAAAAACAAATCTAGAGGTCTTGTTATTTCTTTACGTTTCATTTTAAAATAATAAATTTGCTTATTTGCAATATAAATGAAATATAATAGTGATACTTATAGTAAATGTCAAAAATAAATAAATTTACTAGGTGTACTGGCTAATACTATAGAGACACAGAATATCTATCAATTAAAATTAGCGAACCGGGAGACGGGAAGTACAGAATATTATTTTAGTTTAAGGTCAGTGCGAATATACGACGATCAGAAAAGATAAGAACTTTGATGAGAAAATACGACAGCGGCGACTCAGCGAAGACCGACCACAACCCGCGCGCTACTAAGGTCCTAATTTTGTATAGGTAATTTTTATTTTTTATTTGAATTTGTAGATTAAGAATAATATTACCGTCTTTATCTAACAAATGACATCGATGTATTTTTCCA
Organism: Pemphigus obesinymphae; assembly: GCA_025469235.1. Lineage (NCBI taxonomy): Eukaryota > Metazoa > Arthropoda > Insecta > Hemiptera > Aphididae > Pemphigus > Pemphigus obesinymphae. The sequence goes on along the minus strand of JAIPRL010001752.1, from coordinate 7,915 downwards.
AATTTTTGGTGACATTTTGTAAATGCAGTAATACAAAAAAGCACAGTCCAAGTTGTGGGGCAATCGTCCTATCACCCCCCCACCCCAAATTAAATCCGTCACTGCAAATATATGTACTGAATTTAAATAACTCGATGAAAAAATTATGTAATCGGTATATTATTATTTGATCAAACGTAAATAGTCGACAATGTGTGTTTGTACGGATTAAATTATCTACATTACGGAAACGTACTTAAATCATTTATTTACAAAAATATAACGGGAAACTTAAAAGTGTGATTTTTTCAAGCAATGAAATGCCTTTAAAACTTGTTCGAAAAATATTCTAATAAATACATAAAAATATGTATTTAAAAATTATTCGAAATACTAACCAAATCTGTATAGAGCAATAATATTCAAATGTATTATATATATATATATATATTTCTATAATACGAGCGAAACAATTTAAATATTTCGTATCGATGGTCCGTATGAATAATATGTATAGTCATTGTATACGATACAGTGAGTAATATTGTACACCCACGTATGATCATTTTAAAGTACAAAGAAATAATCACTGTAAAACGGCTGGGTAATCGTTTTGTTTTATTTTATTTCATATTATATGATAATATGATGGTTATTATTTTGTACGTTTGGAAGATCTGCAAAAAAGATTCTAGTGTATGGTCGGTTTTTTTTTTAGGAAAAAAAAAACTCCTATAGGTATCTTAATCAATTTTTAAACTTCTTTAGAGCTAGAGGATGCCAGGTTTAATTACCAATAAATTCGTCACAATGAATGTGTTTGGTGGAAGTAATTGATCCATCGTTCCATTTAGACCTCGGGCAGGCTATATGATGTATTTTATTGTTTTAAAATTTAAGACAAATATTAAAAGACATTGCAATCGATAGACGATTCATAGCGAAATTTGGTAAGTATAATATTATATTATATAAGACAAAAAATTAAATTTGAACTATTAATAGCCAATTAAAAAAATAATAAATAGGTTATTATCATAACTGTAAATTTATTATTTTTCCATTGATGCCTATTTTTAGTTATGTGTAATCTGTAGTTTAATTTTATTTTTAAGAATAATAATACTTTATGGTATCTTTCTCTGCAGCAAACTATGTTTGTAGTTCCTCTCTTTCTCATAATAATTTGCCTCTCAAAGGAGGACCCTAGCTTTAACTTACAAACAAATTTATTAAGTTATTTAATGTTTAATAAAGTGAAAAATCTTAATTCCACAAAATTGAGAAATATATTTTTGAGATGTTATTTACTTGTTTTAATTATATTTTTGGGGTTAAACCCGTTATATATTTAATACAATTAAATAAACATTAAATATGTAAAAAGTAGGTAAACTAAATGACATTTGTTTTACATAAAAAAAAAAAAAAAAAAAATGAAATTTCTAATATTTTTCTTACGTTGATCTTGAACAATCTTTTCAGTATACATTTGAAGAAATTAATTAAACTAAGTTATACATAACATTGTATTAAAATATTCAAATAACTTTGTCGTTACCATAAATTATTTTTCTGAAGTTATTTTACTTAATCATTTGAATAGCATTAATGTTAAAAACCACGTTTTCATCTCCTAAAATGAAAACTTGATAATAGTATATTTATATATGTTATAAAGATATTTGAGTTGATTAAGGTAACTAAATTACAAAATAAAATTACTACATATAGTAATAATAAAAATTATTAAAGAAAAATATAATATTTAAGATGATATAATTTAAAAGTAATCACATGTTATTTGTTTTTTAAAATTGATTTTAATAATTTAATTAGATATAAAGGTACTTGTATGATCTATAATATTGTATTTGTAAGGTCAAAGGTAATGCAATTTCTCATGGAAAATATATTTAAATATTAATTTTGTTATAGTTGAGTTACTTAATTAAAATAATAAGTTATAAAATGAATACTAATTTACTCAAAAATAAAATTCATTACAGTAGTTTGTAATTTTCGTTATGTCATTTTTCAACATCACCAGTAATTGTATCAAATTATTTTGATGCATTATTTAAAATTTACATGATTTTTAATGTTTTTAAATAGACGTGGTTTGTGTATTTTAATTACAAATTAATATTTATATCAGAAATTTAAATCAAAGAAAGACTAATTAATGAATAAAAAAACAACACGTTATAGTCAAGTTAAATTTATCTAGATACCTTCAATTAAAAGTTAATAGTTAATAAAATGTTAATAAAATAAAATTTCAGCACATTAAGTTTGATCTTAAAATGGAAACATAATAAATTAACTTAATTAAAAGAGTTAAAAGAATAATTTATAAGTTGATTTAAGAAGTTAAAAAATATATAAATTTTAAACATAATTAAAATTTTTCAAATAGTTCATGCACACTGTTGGTTGAAGTATTAAAAATTCAGTTATTTCAAGGTTTCAGTTATAATACCGTTTTTTAAAAAGAAAAAAATGAAATAAGGGTGTTTCTGTTTTGGATTGTAATTAAACCAGCTTTTGAGGGAAAAATCTAAATGTTCATTAAATATAATCATGAATTAAATTACAATGTCAAATGATTAATTTGGAGAATCTTTAAATATTCAAAATTTTAAGTTAATTACATATATTTTAGGATTATAACTTGTTACAAAACTGATTCCTAATAATTCGATTTAAAACCCGAGTGTTGTGCTTCAATAATAATAATAATAATCATTATTCGTGTTTATACACGTTTTTATGAACAATATGTAATAGGTATTTATCAGTAATATTTGTAATGTTCTCTTATTCGATATTATGAATATAAATTGTCAATAGTCGCAAATATCCTGTGTTTTATCCAGCCCCAAACAATTATTATAATTCATTAAGGAAATAATATTGTCGAGTGAAACATCGGTTTTGTGAGAATTATAAAAATAAAATAATAAACAAAATATATAGTATATTCCAAATTCCAAGTAAGAAGTTATTCCAAATATATATTTTATATCTGGAATATATATATATATATATATATTGCGTTTTAAGTAAAAATATTCTGAATAAAATTTGCATTTTTATTTGAATTTTATAGCGTTCTGAAAAATATGTAACATCACTTACAAACAAATTTAAATTACTATGACATCACATATACCTATGCAATTGTAATTATTTGTAATAAATTCGTTTGCACGATACAATTATTTGAACAGTTCGTCCTTTCTCTATATTTTTAGGTGAGTACATGAATATTTTTTATCTTATTTAACTTACTGGAGCACTGTTGCATCCTGGATGTTATTTATTAGACGAATTATTCAAAAAACTCATGTTTCCTCGTAAACTTTTTCCATGTGCACAAAGTCGGATGTTGATATGTTTATTAATAAAAATTAATTATTTTTCACGGTATATTTACAAAATTTAAAGGAGAAAAACAATGTGTTTATATAGAATGAAACGCCAAAGTGATTAAAACATTTGTTCAGTAACGTAAACCGTGCCCCGGTAACCCTAGAATTAAGTATTAGGTAAGTTCTCTAGCAAATATCGGGTACGATTCTGTACAAGATGTTCTGCAACGTAATATAACTAACAGGAAACTGTTTAATTGTTTTCGTATAAAATGGAAAGAAATATAAAAGTTTAAAAAATAATCAAAACACTCTATAGGCGCAAAATATGCTCTCAGCACTCTGATATCACTGTATAAACTCCGAAAAAAGAAAATAGTACTAGTTATCTATAAGACTATTAAAAACATTTTTATTCGTGTATAATTATTCAAATTATAAATGATCTCTGAGTTAAGATAATTAGTCCTAGGTGATACATCTCATATTTCAAATTTGGGTGCACTGAAATTTTTTTGAAAGTGGGTTTTCTAAGTTCAGTGACCATAAATTAGTCAGAAAAACATCACTTGAAAATTTTCTGTTGCTTTTTTCACATTGTGAACATTTTAGGGTTAATATATGATTTGTTCGAAGTTTAGCGAATATTAAATAAATTTGTTGAAAATGATGCCACTGTACACTATAATATATTATGCACGGAGCACGATAATTATAGATACTAGCCTCGTAATAATTTTTACAAAATTAACGACTTCGGAGTGATTTATCCGCTTAAAATATTATTCCTTTCACAGACGACATTAAATGTACTTTAACCTTAGACGTTCTACAAGACGGGCCATTGGGATATTAATACGAAAAAATAATGAAAAAAAAAAACAATATGTCAATTAAATTAAAGCTATACCGTCTAAACGCGTATCGCACGGCGATAGTGTCAAACTATTTCTTCAGACTCGTTACAATATGTGTATATCAATACTATTCGAAAAGGATCGTTTTGCTTTTGAAACTCCAATTGGCCACATCTAATAAGTAAGCGTTAAGTGTCACATTTAAGATGACGCGTGTATATACATTGTACAGATAACTAGATATTATTAGGTACTGAGATCGTGTCGTTTATTTTACGTTTAAAAAAAAAAAGAAAAACGATCGGTTCAAACTTCAAATTCAAATCGATCGTGTTTTTTGGATCGTTTGAAGAAAATATGTCCAACACGAGAAAGCGAGAAAACACGCGTTTACCGGCCAGTGATGATTAATAATATTCTTCGCTAGTAATTTATACATTAAAATTTTTCGTCCAGAGTCTGGAAATCGTAAAACTATTTCACGGGATTAAAATTAGCGTGGCCCAATACATACAAGTCCGTGAATATTTTCAGTATCGGCGGTTGGAGACATAGGCGTTGTGCAGGTGTATATTATTTCGTTCGCGCATATTGTATCCGGTCGAATACCGTTTGCCGTTAACATTGATGCCGTCCGAGGCTTTCGATTGACACCCTTTTTCCGTAACAAATCGAAGTCTATTATAATATAATAAAAAAATTCATTGTTACTCTACGACACTATATAAGAATTTCGTCCGTCCGCATCCTGTACTCGTACAACGGACAAGTGGTTTTTGCAACGAGTTATTGTGTATTGTGCGCAAAACCGTTTAATCGTACAATATTTATGTATATCGACTGAAATATACATTGCAGTCGAATTCGACCGTACGCGTTCCCCCGCGTATTAAAAATGCATGTACAAATTACAATAGACGTGTATTATTATGCGTAATATATACTATATATTTATATTTACGAAAAACATGCCTATATTATGCCGAAGGTTTTCGTGCGCACTAAAATTATAATATAGGTACATTATTATCCTCGTGTGCACGCAAATTTTAATTTATAAACAATATTTACGGAGAAAACACAAATCTATATCGTCTATACCGAATAATATATGAATGATGCCGATCGAGTCGTTGAATGCAAAATATGCAATAGGTTGTATATAATGAATATAATTTTTAAAAAAATACTGCGGGGGCTTTGTGTTAATTTTTTCGCCTTTTATTTCATATACCAGCTTTCAACCATTCAAATAAATTTTACATATATAATAATACTATCGCGATGATACCAATATATAGTATAAACGCAATCATTTATGGGAATACGGTATTATGGTGCGAACGAACGTTACGAGTGTACGAGTAAAACGCATTTTATTTATTATAATTAGGTATTTATACAATATATACTTTTTCTGCTTTGTGGATATTAAATTAAATTATACCGTGTATACACTATACGATTTAATCAATGTACGTATACTTCTTATCACCGTGTTCGTTCAACATCTGATAATACGAAACCTATATTTTACACCAGTTTTATTTTGCATGCGCAATCATTTTTTCATCCCCGTTTTATACTGTATTATTATAATGTAATATCAATTACGGAACTACGTGAACGTTATAATTTGATTTGAATCGTTTGAGAATTTTATTTATAAGTCACACTCTCCTGCATATGTACGGGACCGAGAAAACGGAATAATTGAGGACTAAAAGTAGAAAGAGATTTGAAAAGTGGTGGGAAGAGAGCATGAACGATGAAGTTGGAGGCCGAGGGAAATAAGAGAAAGGTGGAAAGAACGGCAGATATTGTGGGTAAGGTAAGAGTGCTCGGTGGAAGACTATAAGGATTATGGGATTGCCGGTCAGGAAATTCAAATTTAAATATTTATGAGTCCACTACCGGCCGTGGTAAAGTTTTTACCTTCCCCTTAACCCTAACGGTAAAACTGATTGCGTCCAAAGCTCTTCTGGCGTTTCAGTTTACGTTGATAGACACCCTGTAGCCTCTAGAATAGTTTTTTTTTTATTAAAAATAACAATACGATAAATTCAAAACAATATATCCATAATGGATAATATAGCTGCACTTCATATATTGATTCAAAAATAAATGAATGTTATTAAATGTATCCCTGTGTATGATTTCTTTCGGTGAAATGTTAGTAAAATTATATTTGGAAAGATGCTTAAAAAAGATTTAAAATTATTTATATATATATAGTTATCTAATTTAAACATTATATTGTCAAGTTTGGTGAAAGTTTAGAGAGAATATCATATTTTGTTATTCCTTTTCTTATATTAGCGAAGTTTCAACCTAACCTACAGAAAGTCGATAATTTAAATTTTCACAGCTTTCGCCGACTTATAATCTTGGCATCCAGTTGTGTGAACTTTCAAACGCTTGTTATCATAAGCTAGACAATTATTATTCAATTTTAATGTTATAAAGTTCAAATACATTTTCAAAGTAAGATATCTATTAAATTTAGTCGTATACCTACCTCTATACAGTTTATTTTATACATTTTTTATTTAATTTACATTCGTTTTATTAATTGCTATTATTATCGGTAAGAGATATTAAGATACTATAAATAATATTATCAAGCCCGAATACAAGGTATCAGAATGAATTGGTTAGTTATTTTTTTTTGTTAGGAGAAAAAATTCAAGTAAAAAAAAAAAATAAATAAATAATAATAATAATAAAAATAAGGATCATTTTTACAAAGAATAATAGGTATATAGTAATAAAGTATACTTATTGTTATTATATGAAACGAAAACAATATTATTTAGTGAGAAATCTATCGAATAAAACAGAATTTACTACAGGTTTATCGATTATAGTGAGATGTTACTGACTGTTGTCGTTATATATCTTCTCGAAAACTTCTGTGAATAACGATTGTCGTTATAAAGGAACAATGAGCCTCCCCAAAATTAATACCACAATCCCCAAAATGGATCGAAATTGACCGATTTCCTATTCTACACATATGATAAGGTCGAATATTTCAAGGGATAAATGCAGTATAAATAGTGACATTAATTTTCCTTCAACATTATATATTATATTATCACCAGCCGGTGAATACAGGTGATGGTGGTAGTGGCCTCGATGACCCTGGGGAAAACGTATTAATTACCACTATACCCTATCTATATATACTTACATCCCCAAAATTGATTAGTTCTCTATCCACTGAGATGCCTCGCGTATCACGGTTAATCAAGTATAAGCATAGCACATTCGGTCAGCTAAAAGCCCATTTATACGGGTAACAGTTTAATAAAAATGAGTACATGAGCAATGAGCCAAACTTATTAATTAAAACTCGAGTACCACAGTGGCGGCTCGTCAGGGGAGGCAGGTGAGGCTCAGCCTCACCTAACTTTTTAAAGAAAAAGGAGTTATACACTATATAGTTATTTCCAACTGACTTTATAAATATTAAAATATTGGATTCAATAATATATACAAAAATGTTTGTTATTATATTTTATTTTCATGACAAAATTAATTTATTTTTTCATGTATATTATTATTTTTCACTACACGCTCCGTTACTATTATCAAAAACCACAATAGAAATGTTCGTGGAGCAATAGAACGGTCTCGATGAAAGCCGAAGAGTGCCGAGAGGCAAAATATATTTTGCCTCCGATTTCCGTACGATAAAATATA